>CABHPR010134915.1:0-34217 GCA_902168415.1 Peromyscus melanophrys
AAATCTGTATTTATATTTGATAATGTTGCTAAATTTAGAGCCAATGACAGAATTGCATGACACCTGCTGTTACTTAGGTAGCCAAATCCCAGCTGTGAAGAAACAAATGTGCTACCAGAAGTACTCACAATTTTGTGTATCTGATGCTAGAGTTTGGTTTGGATTTGGGTTTCTTGTTTCATTCTGTTTTTTAATACAAATACATGTGATCAGATATATAGGGTGAAGTATACCCTGTCTTCCAGTTTATGTCTCTACACAGTTAAAACTTATGGAAACAGAATTCAAAGGAAATTTAATAGGAGGATTAGATGGTTTGGCACATAGCTTGAATCCTTTTCCCCCTTAAAGCAAAACAAAATAATAGAGCCCAGCTAAAGCAGTCTATGGCTGTTGATCCCAAGAATATTGTATAACACAGCAGGTGGATCTCCAAGAACTCTGGGTCTGCAATCTTCCCGAGAACTAGAGGTTCTTTGCATGACCAGCCATGCCCTGCTCCAGTGACGGAACGGAAGAAATGAAAACTCTCTTGGCACTATGAAGCTCTTCTTTTCAGTACCAGAAGCAAAATACAGACAATTGGTTAAGTAAATCACATTTCCATAGCACTTCTGTTATAACCCATTTGTCTATTTCCTTGGCCACAAGAGCTAGAATTGGCCAAGGAGTGTTCTGTCAATTTTTCTGGGAGTTACTGTGTTTTGGAAACCGTGCTTGAAATGTAAGGGTGAATAAAACATGGTACCTTCTCCAATAGGTTCACATTCTAATGGAAAAATTACCATATGAATAATTGCAAAAGAAAATAAAGAATGCTTAATAGTTTTAGAAACAGCATTCTATAAGGGAGATTTTTAACTAGAGGAATCAGAGATGAATCCAGTAACTGAACTGAACAATAAAAAAATACATATTTCATTAGGCAGGAAGTAGTAAAAAGATATTAAGATATTATACATTATGTATTCTTTTGTAGCTGGCTTCATTTCACCTGCATAGGACATTTTCAATTCACAAATATGTGCATTTGTAATATGTGTATTTTTTATTACTGTGAAGTATTTCATTAATAATATAAATTTCATATGAATATATCACTGAGTACCTACCATTTGTCTTAACTCAGTCTGGCATAACAAAACACAGACTTAATGGCATACAAGACAGAAATTTATTTTCTCTGCTTCTAGAGGCTGGCAAATCCAAGATTAAGAGGACAGCATGGTTCATGTCTGGTGAGGGCTCTCACCAGGGGCTACAGGTGACCATCATTCCATGTGTCCTTATCCAACCTTGTTGCCCGTCTTTCCCTTTTATTATAAGGACACATTGATCCCACTCTGAAGGGCCCATGCCCTTGGCTTCACTTTCCTCGAATAATATCACATTATGGTTTAAACATCAGCATGAATTTTGAGAAGACACAATCTACTCCATACCATCATTTTCTCATCTTTTTTATTTTATTTTTCATATATATTTTTTATTAAGAGATTTTCTATTCATTTTACATACCAACCACAGATTCCCCTGTCCTCCTTCCTCCCACCCCGGAGCCTTTCCCCCCAATCCACTCCCCATTCCCATCTCCTCCAAGGCAAGGTGTCCCATGGGAAGACAGCAGAGCCTGGTACATTCTATTGAGGCAGGTCCAGGCCCCTCCTTCCTGCACTAAGGCTGTGCAAAGTGCCTCACCATAGGCACTAGGCTCAAAAAGCTAGCTCATGCACTAGGAACAGGTCCTGATCTTACTGCCTGGGGTCCCCCTAAACAGTTCAAGCTAAACAACTGTCTTGCTTATCCAGAGGGACTAATCCAGTACAATGGGGGCTCCTCAGCTATTGGTACACAGTTCATGTGTTTCCACTAGTTTGGCTAGTTGTCTCTGTGTGTTTTGTTTTGTTTTGTTTTGTTTTGTTTTGTTTTGTTTTGTTTTTCGAAATAGGATTTCTCTGTGTAGCTTTGGAACCTGTCCTGGAACTCATTCTGTAGCCCAGGCTGGCCTCAAACTCACAAAAGATCTGCCTGCTTCTGCCTCCTGAGTGCTGTGATTAAAGGCGTGTGCCACCACCGCCCAGCTATCTCTGTACTTTTTCAAATCATGGTCTATATCTCTTGCTCATAAAATCCCTCCTCTCTCTCATCGATTGGGCTCCTGGAGCTTCTCCTGGGACCCGGCCGTGGATCTCTGCATCTGCTTTCATCAGTCACTGGATTCTGTAATGACAGTTAGGGTATTCAGCCATCCGATCATTGGAGTAGGCCAGCTCAGACACCCTCTTGACTATTGTCAGTAGTCTATGATGGAGTCATCCTTGTGGATTCCTGGGAGCCTCCCTAGCACTCTGCTTCTCCCTATTCCCATGATATCTTCATTTATCATGGTATCTCTTTCCTTGCTCTCCCACTCTGTTCCCATTCCAGCTCGAACCTCCCATTCCCCTAAGCTCTCATGCCCTGTCCCTTGCCCTCCAATATCCCCATCACCCCCAGTTTGATCATGTAGATCTCATCCATTTCTCCATCGCTGGGCAATCCATGCATCCTTCCTAGGGTCCACCTCACTAGTTAGCCTTCCTGGATCTGTGGGTTGCAGTCTGATTGTCCTTTGCTTTATATCTAGTATCCACTTATGAGTGAGTACATACCATGTTTGTCCTTCTGAGTCTGGGTTACCTCACTCAGGATGATATTTTCTAGTTCCATCCATTTGCCTGCAAACTTCATGATGTCATTGTTTTTCTCTGCTGAATAGTACTCCATTGTGTATATGTACCACATTTTCTTTATCCATTCTTCAGTTGAGGGGCATCTAGGTTGTTTCCAGGTTCTGGCTATTACAAATAATGCTGCTATGAACATAGTTGAGCATGTGTCCTTGTGGTACAAATGTCCTTGTGAGCATTCCTTGGGTATATGCCCAAGAGTGGTATAGCTGGGTCTTGAGGAAGAATGATTTCCAATTTTCTGATACTGCCATGCTGATTTCCAAAGTGCCTGTAGAAGTTTGCACACTCCCACCAACAGTGAAGGAGTGTTTCCCTTGCTTCACATCCTCTCCAACATAAGCTGTCTTCAGTGTTTTTGATCTTAGCCATTCTGACAGATGTAAGATGGTATCTCAGAGTCATTTTGATTTGCATTTCCCTGATGACTAAGTATGTCAAGCAATTCCTTAAATGTCTTTCGGCCATTTGAGATTTTTCTGTTGAGAATTCTCTGTTTAGCTCTGTAGTCCATTTTTAATTGGACTGTTGGATATTTTTATGTCTAGTTTCTTGAGTTCTTTATATATTCTGGAGATTAGCCATCTGTCAGATGTGGAGTTGGTGAAGATCTTTTCCCATTCTGTAGGCTGTCGTTTTGTCTAATTGACCATGTCCTTTGCCTTACAAGCCACAGCCACCTCACCTCGCCGGATCCTCAGCTGGTCTTGTTTCCTCAGACTGGAGGCCTCTGAGTCTTCATCCAGAATGGGTCTCAGCTGAACTGCTGCTAGAATCCTGAATGCTTAACCAGGCCAAATGCCTCTAGTTTCTGGTCCTCATGCCTTATATACCTTTCTACTTTCTACCACCACTCCCTGGGATTGAAGGCTCGCTTTCTGGGATTAAAAGGTGTGAGTCACCATGCTTGGCTGTATCCTTGAACACATGGATTTCTGCCTCTGGAATGCTAGGATTAAAGGCGTGTGCTACTACTGCCTAACCTCTGTTTAATATTGTGGCTGTTCCGTCTCTGACCCCAGATAAGTTGATTAAGGTACACAATATGTTGGGGAATACAATACCACCACAGTCAACATTGTGGATTCCTGAGAGCCTACCCAGCACCCTGCCTCTTCATTTTCCCATAATGTCCTCATCTATCATGGTATCTTCCTCCCTGCCCTCCCACTCTGTCCCTGTTCCAGTTTGACCCTCCCATTTCCCTATGTTCTCATCCCCCACTCCTCGCCCTCTGCCACACCCCCACACCCAGTCCACCCCTGTAGATCTCATCCACTTCTCCTTCACAGGGTCATCCATGTGTCCCTCCTAGGGTCTTTCCCTGTTAGCTAACCTCTCTGGAGTTGTGGGTTGCAGTCTAGCCATCCCTTCCCTCACATTTAGTATCCACTTATGAGCGAGGACATACTATGTTTGTCCTGAGTCTGGGTTATCTCACTCAAGACAACCAGATTGATGGACTGAACAACTGTTGGATTCTTGGACTTTCTGTTTGTAGCTAGCCATTGTTGGACTAGCTGGACCATAGCCCACAGCCATTCTAGTAAATCCCCGATCTATTTGTCTATCTGTCTGTCTGTCTACCACCTACCTGCCTGATAGCCTGCCTGCCTATGTATCTGTCTGTCTGTCTGTCTATCTAATTATTCATTCTATAAGTTCTGTTCCCCTAGAGAACCCTGACAAATACAGGTACCATGTGTATGTTTCTCACTTTGGGCTGATAAAAAAAGTAATGATACTGTGTCCATCTTCAGAATGTAATATATATATTACATTGTTACAATGTCTACATTGTCAGTCTATTAAATGCAAAGTTAAAAATCTTGAAAATTCCTTCATTTTCATACATTGTAAATTTTTGGCTTTGTCTTGGTTAGTCAGATCATAGAAATTATTTTGCTATGTTATCTTCTGATGTCTATTATTTTTTAATGCTTCTGTGAGTATTTTTGATCTATCTGGGCAGTATCTTTTGTGTATAGTATGAGGAAGGACAGTTTCTTATTTTCTGAGAGAGAGTTGCTATTGACATTATTTGCTACATAATTCATCACGCCCCTGGGAGAAACATTAGTTTTCAAACACAGGCAGCTCTTCTCTAGGCTTGGCCTTAATGCTTGTTTTCATTATTCTATTACTGTAGCTTCCTATTCTTATCTCGTAAGTATTTTAATTATTGCATTCCTTCAAGGTGTTTTGTAGCTGGTGAGATGGTCTTTTAGTTTTGTGAAATTCTTTCCTAATTATTATAAAAGATAAAATTAAGGGAAAGAGGGCTGGGGGTGGGAGGAGGGAGGAGGGGGAATCTGTGGATAGCATGTGGAGTGAGTAGAAAATTTCTTAATAAAGAAAAATGAAAGAAAAAAAAAAGAACCCAATCACTAAATTTGGCATCAGAGGATGCTTATAAAAGAGTTTTCTCAAGTGGTCAAAAATGTCAAACTCTAAATTCCCACAGCAATGTTTAAGAATTTTAGGCGATCTGTGTCTGTCCTGCATTTAAGTATTAGCCATGCTTTCAAGTCTAATTAAGCTGGTAGTGTTCGGGATTATTTCTAATGGTTTTATGTGTGTTTTCATGAAGGGCCATGATATTATTTTGTAAAACGTGGACTCGTCATCTTCCTCAAAGAATGGCTTGTTCATCTTGTCTTTTTAGATATTTTGTATCTTACCTTATGAATTTCTGTTTTTTTGTTCTAGAGTGAGTTCCCTAGTGCATATAAGCAAAGCTAATGCCTTTTCCTGAGCTATCATTTTACTCTCACGATGGTATCTTTTGATTGCTATATATTCTTAATCAATTAATGGAAGTCAGGTTCTTTTATTTGGTTGTACAATTAGCTCTTATTTTGTTCTATTTAAGAAAATCTTGTCCACCTTACACTTTCTATAAAAATTAATAAACTTTATTGTTTTATCTTTCATAAAGCTAAATATAAAATTCATATTTCAACCTATAATCCACTTAACATTATATTTTGTATCTGATATAAGTTAGGAATCATAATGTGTTTATTCTAAAAATGTATCAATTGTTCTAGCATTCTTTACTAAATCCACTATTATTTCCTTAATTGCAATGGGAATTTCTTAAATTAAGTTGTCGTATACATATAGGATGACTGCTACACTCTTTATTTTATTCTACTGGGTCTCTTGTTAGTTTTTTTTTTAAATCATCATTGTGCCAGAACATACTGCCTTAGTGAATGATAGTGGGTCTTTAAATAATGCAAAATATAATTCATCACATTTATCTTTCTCAAAGTTATACTGTGTATTCTAGAGTTGGATTGACAATTTTCACACTCAGTATATTGTAGCTGAAGTATTCCTGTGCCCACCCAGCTCCCGTGTCCTCACAGTCTCACAGCCGCTCAGACTCATGCCACATCACAGAAGAGGGGGTAGAAAGTACGTAAGAGCCAGAAGTTGGGGAGATGTGAAACAAAACATATCTTCTGGGTATGGCATAGCATTAAACACTTGAATGCACTGAAGCTATGGTTATCTACATGAGACTTGCACAAAATTGGGCCTGTCAACTTCATCATGGATGGGTAAGAGTCCATGAGGCCCTGTCCCTCTGTGAGGGACTATAGGCAATTAATGGTTGGGGTAAGGTGTCATTTTCTTTAGTGGTATAGTCATGGATAATTTGCCCTTGCTCCAGTAAACAACACTCTACCCACTCCTAGGTAAGAAACTCTAATTAGACTTAGATGGCCATACACAAAACAAAGACATGAATGTAGAAAAGGGACATTTTGAGAAGTCTACTCTTCTGGTGGGAAAGGGAGGAGAATGAGAGATAGTAACGGGTCATGAAATAACTAAATTCATTACACAAATGTACAAAACTCTCAATCCAACAACAACAAAACTTTCTTTAAAGAAATCCTTCTTACAGTGACAAGGTTTTGTTTTTAAAATAATATTTTCCGAGGAGAAACCTATTCTCACTGAAGAAGCTCACAGAAATTGCTTGTTAGAGGTCCTTTCAGCCTGTGAGCTAGCTCACTTTGAGAAATCTGTCAGCTCTGCCCACATCAGGGCATCTGTGAGACTGTGAGAAATACAATGACAGTTTGGGTCCAGAGGAATTAGACATGAATAATTTCCTTATTCACATGGCTTGTAACTTTGGTCTTCCTTTCCTTGTGTTCCAGTCACAGGACACTAACTCTGCCTTTCTCATCAGACTGCTTCTTTCAACTGCAAAGTGAAAGAGGCAAAGAAAACAGTTTTGGGGAACCCAATGCCATGGCTTTGTTCCTTGGAGTGTTTCTCTGTCTAGTTCCTCTGTACACATATGAAAGAGAAGCTTCAATGCTCAGGAGATCTCAGAAATCTCAACGTGAGAAGGACACAGAATAAAAAATTCTAATGTAGTTTTGAGCTGCTCTTTTTTTTCTAACATAATTGACATCTTCAAAGCAATGATAGGAGAGCCATAACTTCGAAAGGAAAAATTCCAATGTAAACTAAATTTAGAAGAAACTATGTATAACCAAATGTGCTTGCTTTCATTTCAGCAAACAGCAAACTGTAATTTTGGAAGGAGTGAAATATTTCACAGGAAAAAAAATTATTTTGCAATGACTCTGTCTCCCAAGAAACACCTAAAAATTTACAGTTACCTAAATATAACAAATTTAAAGTTTATGAGTATGTTTCTTCATGACTTATATAAACTAAAATTGAAAAGGAAATTATTAACATGAATAGAAATAAATGGTAGAAATAAAAATATATTTTAAAGGTCTGGAGAGTATTAGGACACACAAACAATGCCATTTTGGGCAACTTAGAATATCAGAGCTCTATTCAGAGTCCCTTTAGTTACAACACTGTACTTGGGCATTGGAGTGGAAGCCAAGATCATTGCTGGTGCTTGGCATCACAGCAGGGTGGCCATAATGAAGGACGACTGTGCTGTGGAAGAACAGTCGAAACTGTCCTCAACTGTAAAATTAGGATAAATGTTGGAAGATACAGTAAAATGATTTTCATACACATAAAATACAAGATTCTGAGAAGTCCAGAGACTTTTCATAGTCAACTTTCTGATCCAGCAGCGAGTCTTTCTGTAAGACCAAGTAACTATTGTACAATCACCCATGGCTTATGGAAATCATTTCCTAGGCTTTGAGCATGTAAAAATCTGTATCATGAATTCAACATGTTTGTATGTCTTGTCTTGAATTTTTACTTTGAGATGCCATTTTTCTTTCCTTAAACGAGGATGTATCAATTTGAAGATTAGATTTTTTGTGGAGTTTTTTGTCAAAATTTTGCATCAGTGTGTGTGTGTGTGTGTGTGTGTGTGTGTGTGTGTGTGTGTGTGGTGGGGGGTCAAGGTATATATGATAGGCATGCTATGTATGTATATTCATGTATGTGCATAGATGTGTGCATGCCACAGTACACATGTGGAGATCAGAGGACAACCTGGGTTTTGAATCTTGCCTTCCAGCTTGTTTGGGGGGATGATTTTGTTGTTTATTCCTGTGTATAGCAATCAAGCTGACCCACAAGCTTCTGGAGACTGCCCTTTCTCTGTCTCTCATCTCACCATAGGAGCACTGGGGTTTCAGGCACACACTCCATTCTCAGCCTTACATGGATTTGAACTCAGGTTCTCATGCTTGCATAGAAAGCACTTTACCTACTGAGCCATTTCCCCAGTGCCCTGCCCCCCAATTCTTTAAAATAAACACATTACATAAAATGTTCACTCATGCTGGGTGTGGTGCCATCTGCCTTTAATTCCAATACTCAGGAGGCAGAGGCGTGTAGATTTCTGTGAGTTTGAGGTCAGCCTGGCTTACAGAATTCCAGGCCGTCCAGAACTATATAGTGAGATCATGTTTCAAATCAAAAATGTGTTTTACAGCCAGGGTAGCAAGCAATATAGGATAAAAATTAAGGAGCAAGAGTAAACACATGTAGGTGGAGCCACTTACGAGACAGATGAAGGATTTAAACCAGTGGTTCTCAACCTTCCTAAGGTTGAGAACATTTAATACAGTTCATGTTACGGTGGCCTCCAACCATAAAAATATTTTTTTGTACTTTATAACTGTGATTTTGCTACTGCTATGAACTGTAATGGAAATATCTGTGTTTTCTGATGGTCTTAGGCAACCCCTCTGAAAGAGTCATATGACCCACAAAGGAGTTGAGACCCATAGGTTGAAAAACCACTGGCTTAAACCATCTGTGACCAGCCTGGATAATTTAGGGATTAGGCATCTCAAAAAAAGACAAAAACATTCGTTTACAAATGACTAAATGCATCTCATGAACCTTCAAAGACATGCATTTCACCTTTACAGACCCTGTTATGAGCAACATATCAGTGCATAGCAGGATGGGCTACACTCCTTTCCTTCAAGGGTCTCTGAAAGTCGGTAGTTGACAGCTGTCTTGGAGGTGTTCCTTCCTGCTTTGAAGTAGAATGGAAATGGCCACAGAGGACCTTTTGTGTTAACAGACTTCTATCTCAAAGTGATCTTACTTTCTTTATCTTATTTTACCCAAGAAGCTCTCTACAGCAGTAGCAGGAATTAATAAATAAAAGCACATGTAGACGGACTTTTCTATCCCACCAGCCAGTTCCCAAAAAAGCACAAAGAGACTTATTTTTAATTATAAATGCTTGGCTGACAGCTAAGGCTTATTACTAACTAGCTCGTACATTTTAAATTAACTCATATTTCTTATTTATGCTATACCATGTGGCGGTACCATTTTTCAGTATGGCAAGTTCGTCTTGCTTCTCTCACAACTCTCAGCTCAGCCCTCCTTCTTCCCAGTGTCCTCTTTGTCTGGTTCTCCTGCCTAACCTTATCCTACCTAGCTATAGGCCAGTCAGCTTCTTTATTAACCCAATCACAGTGACATATATTCACACAGTGTAAAGGAATATTCCACAAGCACATGTCATTGCATTGAGCTAAGTACCACACAGCTAGCTCAAGATAAATTAGACCCCCAAGTCAACTCTGAACTGAATGATCTAGCTGTTAGCTAAACTCATCAGCAATGAAGATTAAAGATGAAAACTTTTGCCTTCTCATAATCTTTTAATAAAGCTAATTTTTAAAAATTATTTTTTATTTCTTTCATTTTTCTTTATTTCCTGAAAAAGTTTCTGGAAAACCACAAACCAAATAGTAAATGGAGCTCAATCAATATAAATGTTTCTCTTGAACACTTTGTCTTGTCTACAAACATAAAAACAATATGAACATAAAACACTATTTCACTTAAAATAATTATCATGATAATAAAATTTCAATGTTGAAAGGTAAGATTTGGGTGGTGTCAGATTTGGGGTCTATATATTTTTCTTATTTCAATGGTATTCTGACATTCTATTAGTCAGTTAAACATCTCGTAGTCTTTGAAGACCACCATTATGCTCATTATTAGAAAGGCAATGTGGAAGTTGAAATAAGTATAAAAGTCAATGTGTCTCTCAAAAGATTGCAATCTAATAATAAAGGAAGTCTAACACAATTGGAAGAAATAACAATAATTAATTTAACATCACAGCCATATTCTAGAGAAATGTATTTACCTTTTGAGAGCTGTGCTTATTCATTGAGCTCTTTCATTTATAAGAATGATTTGATTTTGTTCTCTTTCTATTCTGAAAGCCTAACATGTCTTTTATAATAAATAAAAATCAAAGAAAAATATTAAGAAATGTAGGCATTCTCTCAGAGAATGCAAAAGAGAGCAGCTAAATAGTCATTAAGTAAATTTTGCAAAGCAGTATATAAACAATGTCATTTTATACATTGTAATCAAATATAAAAATACTTTAAGGTAGTAGTAAGTTAGTTGGCAAATAATTCTTATTCATTATTCATGCCATGTACTGTTGTAATAGCTGCTCTGGTACAGACAAGAGTTTCTATAGAACAAGAGTTTATAAGTCTATAACAGAGCTTATATTCTAGAGTGAGGTGTATGAACTGAAGCATAAGCATTAAGTTCATTTGATATTAAGAGCTACAAAGAACACAATGAATGGGAATGTGATGACTTCATCCAGGGCAGATATGAAGACTACTGTTTGTGAGTCTTTCAAATATGATGACTTATAAGCAGAACTTCCCCCCAAAAGCCTCAATGGCAATGCAGAATTTGTGAGGAAAAGAACTTGACAACAAGGCCAATAGCCAAGAACCAGGGTCTAAGCCAAGAACCATCAGGATCATTTTTTAAAGGCCAACAGAAGAAAACCTGCATTACCAACAGCTAAAAAGACTAGAGAAAGTTGAGATGAGATCCCCAACAGAGCCCTGGACAGTGCTCATGACTCCAGATTTTGTAGAAGATATGTTACCAAAGAATTCAGTCACACATGATTCAATCCTAATACTTTTCACAAGTCTGGGGAGCACTACCTCCAAACTAGCAGCACCACCAATGGCTATTGACTTCTTCTTGAAGTTCTATCATCAAAGGCAAATCCATCTGTCCTCTGGCTGGAGTTGTTTTTTTTTTTTTTTCTTGTTCTTTTTTTTTGTTTTTGTTTTTTTGCCTCTACTGCCAATAGACACTGAGTACCTGCTTCCCCGTAGCTCTTGTAAACTAATCCCTGTCCACTATTTCATACACGATCTATGGATAACCCCATACATACTCCTTACTGACAAACTTGAGGATTGCCAATCTCAACATGATCACCTTAGTCACTCAAACCCAAATGCCCACTCATCACAGGCCTTTATGACTATTGATGTGGGTCTAAGCACTGACCAAATGCAGGAATCGTAAGTGTCCTGAAAATCCTCTTTGTTTGATTCAAGAAAATGGAAGTCCCAGTATACCAATACCTCTTTCTAACATCCTCTCCCTTTCCCCAGATTTACACAAACAATTAAGGAAGATCTAGTTTTTAGCCATCTTCTTTGAAATTGCGGCATATGTATTCAAGTTTCTAAATTTTTGTGTAAGTTTAGGAAAAAGACATGGGAATCTATTGGACAAGGATCCTCAGTAGAATCCAGAAGTGAGGAATGGCAAAATAAACCACTCAGTTTTCTCATCAACTACATTTCAAGACTCAAAATTTAGGAGTGGTAAGTCTATAAAGTAAAAGAGACTGAAAGAAAGCACAAATACTATAATGGGCTAGTCTGGATCCCAATTCCAATCTACGAGGAGAAGGAGGTGGAGCAGAAGGAGAAAGGGATATTATTCTTGGATGTTTAACAGTATTTAGGAAAACAGTTAAATTCCCAGTTAAACAATGCAGTTGTGTTGAAGTTGCATAATTGTTCAGTGACACATATGAAGGTATTCATAGGTGATGTGATATGATGTTTAAAATTTGTTTTGAAATAACATTCTGGCAGAGGTAGAGGGCATAAAGAAAGCAAAAAAGGCAGTCATGTGTTGAAGCCCTATGATAGTGGGACTCATGAAACTATTCTACATTTTTGTCCACATAAAATGTCTATGTACTTGAAGTTTTTCAGCAAAAGTAAAAAAATAAAATAAAATACTGCCTCATCACTTCACAGCTTCCTTTGAAGTGTAGTATTGTCTTGATGTTTTATGCAACTTTCCTTTTCTACTTTTCCCATTAAGTGTGCTAAAAGTGCCAAGATGGCCACTCCATGGGTTGTCTGGTACACTGCTGCTTCTACCATGCTGTATTTACTTTCTTTGGAAACTCAACTTGGATGCCTGAACTACTCTTTCCCAGGCCCCTTTACAACCGTGGCTCGTCAGACTGACCATGTAGGAGCAGCATGGTATAGAAAGCACCTCTCCAGATCTTTAGTCTACATGTCATTTCCTTCTACTCTGGCAATTCTCAAAAAAAAAAAATCCTTCTACTATGAAGTTTTGTATGGGAGGCAGTCATACTTCTTATCAGTCTCAAAGGGTGGGTAATTTCATTTAAGACAAGCACTTTAAATGACAGGTATCAGTGCTTACATTTTTGTAACTCTTTAACATAATATTTTACCATCAATGATTTATGGACTATCACTTGCACTTTTGGTATGCTCTGGAATCAAATGCCATTTAGAGTCTTCCCTACAATGACATTATACCATTCTAGATCCTTCCTCTGGGAGAAAAAAAAATCTTTTTTAGTATATGCTGTGAATTTTATGATTAGTTGCAGATATGTGGTCCACAGAGCCCGAAGCCTTATGCTTCTTTATGTGTTGTGGTCTTTATTAGGTCACCCAAAAATAATAGTGCCAAAAGTCATTAGAAAGATAGACATTTAGAGAAATTTTAGGATGAAGCTCATGGAAAGCAAATAAAAGAAGAAAGTTCTGCATAATATTCCTGCTTGCTGTTTCACTTTTTTTAGACCCAAAATTCTTTTTAATAACATACGTAAAAGTGAAGGCAAAGTAAACGTTCTTGCTGCTATTAAACACCACATATTACAGATGTATTCCAGATATGAATCATTAATATGTCATAAATTATCTAAATTTTCCTGACCTTCTTAGCAAATGGCAAGGAAATCGCAAACACACACACACACACAGAGAGAGAGTCAAAAAATGACACTGAAATCACAGCACTGAGTAGAATTCCATAATATCCTATTTTCATTTTTGCATGACAAAACAATGTGTTTGTAGACATACAAAAATAAGTCAAGGAGTTACCCCATTGATCTGGAATATAGGGACAATTATGGGTTGGAGGGGGAAAGCAGGGGGCAGGAGGAGGGGAGAGGGGGGATCTGTGGTTGGTATGTAAAATGAATAAAAAAATTCTTAAAAAATTTTTTAAAAATAAAATAAAAGTGCCTCTTTTATGAGTCACTAGGGAGAATTTTATGTTTGGACTTTACATAGTCTCCATTTGGAAAGAGCAGAGACAACAGATCTTGGATATCAAAATTTTAGACAAAACATTGGAAATGTGTTAAAACTTATCATCGCCCAAAATCAAGGAGCAAAATTGTGGAGCAAACTCATTAGATTAAGTAAAACTTTAACGTGGTGAGCAAAAAGAGCAAAACAAATCATCCTGGTAGTACTTATAACCTAACTGCAAGTCTCACGCCTCACAGGAAGAAAATGTATCCGATAACTTAACTGTCGAAGGGTCTTGTCTGTGGTCTGAAGGGTACTGAAATGACTGTCACAATGTAAGTAATAGCTGGTGATGTTAGAATATCACCCAGAAGTGAAAAAAAGCACACATGCTACTAACATGATTAAGAATAAAACCCAGAAATTGTCTTTAAAGAGTATTTCACTTTTATTGATTGCTTCAACTTTTGAATGCCATGGTTATAAGAGTAAACGGATGATTAATTCTTAGTGAGCGTGTACTAGGATGTACAAGAAGTTGTTCTGCAGGGTTTCTTGCCATCTTGCTAGCACACTATGAGAAGGTGGACTGTCATGACTGATTCATCTTATGAATGTATTAAAGTAGACCAAGCTCTGAAGGGTCAGAAAGAAAGCACAGGTTAGAAAGTTTGTGGAGTTGACCACACCATTATCAGATCAGAGAGAAATGCCTAGCTCCTCTTCTCCTTGCTCCCTGGTGCCAACTCTTCCCTTCCAGAGCTCTCTTCAAAGCCATCGACATAGTGGAAAGTTGTGAAGGGATTCTTCATCATAGATGGTAAAGACTTTAGAGAATAACAGGAAAAGACAGAATGAAATGTTGCTTTAGAGGTGGCGTTTATATGACATTCAGAAAGTTCTTGGATGTCAAAACGTCCAGTCTCCGAAAACAGCATACAACTAAGCAAACTGTGAACTCACTTTCTCAGTATTTTTATGATGAAGGAGAATAACACATTGCTGGCCTGCCTAAGATCAGGAGGTTGGACCAAAAGACTTCAAGGTTTTCCTCCGTGGTAGTTGACTTGGGGTGACTTCCGGGAAAAACAGTCTACTGTTAGGGCCTCTGGCTTACTCTCAGGTGACTGAGAGGCTTCAAAAGAACTGAATAAAAACAGTAGGTCACACGAACTCATTATGATAGCGTCAATACACTTACACCAAAATCCCTAAGGATGTGCAAAATCCCGTTTCTACTGATCTTGTAACTACAGCCTGCCATCCTTGGCAAATAGAGCACCAGTGTAGTCCTAGCACTGAGGCAGGGGTTTCAAGTTACTGATGAGGTCTTCTGCCTCTTTAAAGGTGGTATTAAGAGTACCTCAGAGTTCTGAGCAATATCATCCCTTTTTAGATCTGTCCATTCATCATGATCCCTTGCCAGAATTTGTTAGGTAAACATGATTGACAGACAGCCATCTTTATCCTTTATATGGCTGGAGGTCAGCCGTGGTGGAAAGTAATGCTTTTTTAATTAGCTGTTAGGGGATCGAGTTTCCTTTGTGTGGCTGGCAGAAGGTTCTCTCAGCACCAGCCACCAAAGTGGATATCTCTTCGGCCTTGCATGTTTGGTATAACTCAGATGACTGAAGAACAGCCATAAAAAATTCATATTGAAGCTGTTTTCTAAAAAAAAAAAAAAAAAAAAAAAAAAAAAAATCGCATAGCTGGCAGAAAAAAAATGTTATGGAGAAACATACTTGAAATAACAGCATTCTCTGAAAGGAAAATGAGTTACATTTTTAAAGGTTATCCTGGCAAATGGCAGTTATAAAGAGAAAACTGTCGGGTCATTTTTTTTTCTCTTGCAAAAATAAAACAAACAGTTTGCAACTATAATGTGCAAAACATAATTTCCCTCCTAGGAATTGCTCCTTCCATTGAAAGGTAAAATAAATCCCTGCAACAGTTTTGGAGTGGCAGAGTTTACAAAAAGTAAAACAGAAATACACACAAGGCAGGCATTTGTGACTAATTGAAGGGCTTTGGACCTCTGTATTCCTTGACCATCTTCGGTAAGGCAGGGTGCTCGCTTCCAAACTGCTTCTGCTTTTTGTGCCTAAAACAATTATTTTAGTAAAATGTGAAGCCGCTGTGAAATGAAACATGGGTGTGCTCAAAGTATTAATACACATGTAAAAACACATGGTTTTCATTTGAATGTAAAAATTATTGGGCTGCAAAAGAAACACTTTCAAACTCACAATAAACTCTGAAGTAGTTTGAGAGGACAGTGATTAAAGGTGATATAAGGGCTAACATATTAAGATCCTGAAATGAATTTTCTACATTATAAATCAAAAGTAAAATCAATGGTTTGTATACAATATATAAATCAATGCATGATCTGACTCTACTTTCTGGTTCCATGTCCAAAATGGTCTATTGACTTTGTTTGCAACTCCGTTTATTTCTGCTCTTTGTTATTTTTCCATCTCCTGTCCATTATATCTAAACACATTTCAGCTCCTTGAGGTGAAGTTAGTGGTTAATCTGCTGTCCTTCATTTAAGCTCTTTCCTCTTCCTGAGGTTTCTTTGCCCCACAGTTTTAAGAGCTAGAGTGGCTTGGAAGAGTGGAAATCTGGAGGCAAATTGCCTGGGTTTGAATCCCAACTCTCCCATCTGCAAGCTTTGTAAATTAAAGAAAATTACACAAGCTCTTTGGAACTCTGTTTCCTACTCTGTGAAAGGCGTCTAAGATATTTTTGCTTGTTAGACGATCTTAAAGAATTAATGAGGCCGGGCGGTGGTGGCCCACGCCTTTAATCCCAGCACTCGGGAGGCAGAGCCAGGTGGATCTCTGTGAGTTCGAGGCCAGCCTGGGCTACCAAGTGAGTTCCAGGAAAGGCACAAAGCTACACAGAGAAACCCTGTCTCGAAAAACCAAAAAAAAAAAAAAAAAAAAAGAATTAATGAGAAAATATATGGAAAAAGCTGGAAATTCTTTGCAATACATGGAATTTCCAATACTCACAAAATGCACATAGTTATCAAACAAACACACTCTACCAAAAATAAGCTAAAATCATTTAAATAACATACCAACATTTATAAGTAATTTGTTTTTATTTTCTTTTTAACTCCTTTTCTGTGTAAACAAAACACTGGGTTCTGTTCAGGAGAGGAAGAAAATCCATTTGTGAGGTTAGTAAAATCTATAATTTTGTGTAGGACCCCAAGATAGCATGCTTGCTCATACAAAAATTGATTATTATAACTTCTTCTTGTTATATACTTAGCCACATGAAAATCAATTCATTAGTAAGCTATATGTTTTTCTCTTTTGAGTGACCTAGTGGTCACATTGTTTAAACAAACAGCCCACAGAAGCAAATAGTTCTTAAAACGAAACGACTACAAGACCAGATGAAATGCACAGCATAAAATACAAAAATAAGGAGAAACATCTTGAGATAACACCCACTAGTTTTATAGTTGACATTAGGCAGACAAATGCTCTCTTCTTGCACTGTGCAACTTCAGACACAAAAAATTGGTCCGTACAACCTGAAACATGGACCATATTTGATGCCACTTTCATTTTTAGCTTGCTAAGGCTGAGTTTTTCCCACAAAAGGCTCATAATGGTTGTCAAAGAAATCCACATATAAAATTTGTTTACCACAGTTTAAACAAGCCATTTAATCTGGAGCTAGTCTGGCTGCCTGTGAAGATGTTGAGGGGAGGGCCAGCCGAATTACATGGTATTCGTGGTGGAGAGTCATGCTTTCTCTCCTGCTTTAGCCAAAACACGGCATCTTTGCTTTCAGTGACTGTGTACGTGAGTGGTAGCCAGCAGTTACATAGAAAGAAACTTCAAACAAGGAGGGGATAATGAATTTCCCTGAGCATGTGTTGCATACCCGATATCATGCTAAGTAAGCCTACAGCCTATCTTATTTGATGGATGGAATGAAAACAAATTAGAAAGGCCTTTCAAAACAAAGGCTATAGACAGGGTTGTCCAGGTCTGCTAGGAAACAAGTCATGGAATAAGATTTTAAAATGATGATTTCAGAGAGAGACAGAGGGCACACCTGAGACTCTACTGGGACCATAGCTTGGTTAGTAGAGTGCTAGCCTTCCAGAAGAGAAAGATGAAGCCCTGCATTCAGCTCCTGGCACTGTAAAAAGAAAAAATAAGAAAAGCGCTGAGGAACTCGTGGCCATTGGCAGCTGTTGGCTGCTGAGGGTGGGTCACTTTTGTTGGTGGAGGAGGCTATTGGAATGTTGCCCATGCCCTAATGGGTGACCCCTGCACTCATGTTGGACTCAAGAGGATCTGTAAGTTGGAAAGGAGACATGTTAGGGGGGCTCTAGGGCAGTTGGAAAGAGCATTTGAGAGCTTCATACACTCAAGATACTTTGTCTACGTGTATGAATTTTTTAAAGACTAAATCATTATTTTTAAAAAGATAATAGATAAAATGATCCTTTGTGTACTTGGGGCTCTCCCTTCTGTGGGTTATATGGTCATAGCGCCTAGCTTGAAGCAGCTAGCATTCTCACTGTGCAAAGGCCCACCCATACCCAAATACTAATGAGTATATAGAATTGTAAAGGCATCATTTTTGATTTTGAAATCCTGCTGCAGGAACAAGTTTAGACTGTGCATTTTTATTAAGCCTAATTCCTCTTGCTGCAACCTAAGATTTGAAAAGAAAATGATGCTGCCCTGGTGCTCCATCTCATTATATTACTCTGTGGAGAAGGGTTTGCTGGAAATGTATAAACACACGCTGCATTATGGGTCTAATTGCAGGGAGAATACCTGGATAAATGGAGTCTATCTGTCACAATAACCCACCCTTCCCCCACCCACTTATATAATAATCCTAGCTTTCAGAAGACTAATCACTACACACCATCTACACAGCATCTAATTTCCTCATCAAATTTCTCTGCTGGGTTTAGCCATGCTTGTCAACTTCCCAGCGCCCTCTTCAACAACTGGGTTTATTCTTAGTGTCTCGCCAATAAACATTCCTATGAGCAAACCCATGAAAGAATGAAGTCCAGATTTCTTTATCGCTCCCTCTTTCAAGAAGGGTTTTCTGCTCACACTCCTGGGAAAGGTCACAGGTAATATTGGCTGGTCACTTTGGGGTGGCAGGATTGCATCGAGCACATTGGGCTCTTTTGTTTCATGGTCTCACCGACCACCAAGGGGGGCTGTAAGCTGCAGGGAAAGCATTTAGAAAAGCAAATGGATCATTATGCCCAACTAAGTTCCCCTTCTAGCACACATTAAGTTGCTAATATTCTATTTCAGAACCAGAGCAGATTCTCTATACACACCTACCTTCCTTTCCTTTGTTCCTTACATTTTCCCAAATGTTCACAGGGAGTTTCAAGGTATCTTTTTGGAGTGGAGAAAAGTGCCATGAATGGCTTTTCAGATTATCTTTACATTGGCAGTTCATTTACTTAAATTTTTTCCATTATGGCTAGGGTTGTAACTTAGTAGTAGACTATTTGCCTGGCATGTGCAAAGCCATGTATTAGAGCCTCCCAGCGAATCATATATACATATGTATGTATATCTCACTACTTTAGAGCCCACTATATGTACCTATGTATGTATATCCCACTACAAAGTATTTGTCTTTCTAGATGCTCAAAAGGAAAGGAGACCTTCAGGAAGGTACAGAAAAGAATAATTGCTGAGCTAGTCATTTCTAAAATAGAATTAGGAGGGTTCGGGATGTATCTCAAGGGCAGAAAACTTGCCTAGCACAACACAGGTCCTGGGTTCAATCCCAGTACCCACCCTCCTTCTAAAATAGTATAGGCCTAGGACATTGTACAGGCTGTATTATGTCTGTTCAAGTAAGATATGTTGGAGTTCTAAATCTCTGCATCTCATAACCTGGCACTACTTAGAGACAGAGTTTTTACAGAAGTAGAGCATTGTGTTGGACTCATGAGAGTGGACTTTAATCCAACATGATGGGTCTTTTAACAAAAGGGAAACTTAGACGTGGGGCCACAGATGGAGACCACTGTGTGTCAGTGAAGGCAGACATTGAGGTGGAAACCCTAAGCAAATGCTGGTTGCAAACAAACCGGCGAGTGCTGAGTGAAGCAGGAGATAGATTTATCCACAGCGTGGAGGAAAAGCCAGGCTTGTCTGCACCTTGAGCTTGGACTTCCAGCCTGAAGACTTGTGAGGCAAATTTCTATTGTTTAAGCCAACACACATGTAAGTTGGCTGCCACAGGGCTGGGAAACTAGAAAAACATGTTAATAATGAGTCCAAGGGTATTAGAAAGAAAGCGGGGCTGCTACAAGCCAGATTCTGTGTTGGGGTGACTTGCTTTTTGTAACAATTAGATGTGTGCCATTTTGCCATGCATAGGACTGTATGCATCAGACAAATGTTCCAATGCCCTCAGAAGTCAGCAAGGACTCAAAGCAGGGTTTCCCATCCCCACGTTGTTACCATGTGTGGTATGGCTTTCTAGGCACCATAGGATGCTCAGTAGCATCCCAATTGCCTTGTCTCTCTAGATGTCCACAGCACTATCTCATGGCTTGCGGCAAACCTTCAGATATTTTCAACTGTCCTATGGGGGACAGGGCTACTGTTTACAGAAACACCATTAGAAGGCATGAAAAATATGAGTTATACTTTATAGTCTTCAACCTTTGATTTTCCCAGTCATCAGAGACTTTTTCCAAACATTTAAGAACAATAGCCCTTTGTTTTATTTCTATAGGCAAATAAACCCTATTCAATTATCCTATCAAAGACTAAAGGCCAGCCATTGCCATCTGGGTTAGGATGATGACATCTTACCATGTTATCACAGTCATGAGACTGACCTCAGAAAGGTGTCTCCTTCTGTAACTAAAGAGTGAGTCATATCACGAAGTATGGCCTTCCTTCTGTTGTTGATGTTGAAAAATTAGTGTGTAGACACCATTGTGTTGGAAGGGAATGAGGGTCTCTCACAGACATAAGATGTCTTGGCACAGGTACAAGTCTGTAAATATTTATTGGATCAGTGAATGGCTCTTGTTCCTAAAAGAAAGAAGACAAAAATATTTCTTTTAATTTATTCTTCTCTCATACATTACATCCTGGATTTTGGATCAGCAAAGTTCTCTGCTTTCCTCACAAATTCTCTGAGACAAAACCCCTAACCCTGGCACGTGTGCCTCCCTTTCTCTCCATCTAGTTCTTTATTCTAAAGCCAAAGTTCAATCTGGTAGTAAGTCAGGCTCCTCTTTAGAAGGCAATCCCCACAAAAGGCATAGAACCTTCAAAAAGAAATTATTCAATCCTAAACATATATAGGTTGTGTCAATGTAGGCTGTGTTTCGAAGCTTTAAATTGTAACTCAAACTTCTATTCTACCTAAGAGATGAAAGAGCAGCTCTGAATCTAAGTCAGAGAAGAAAATGAGATGCTTGACAAGAAGGATGTAATAACCACCGCCACCATTTATAATTTGATGTCCTTTGTGGTGTTCTCAATGTGGGCATGTTTCCTTCTTGTGAATGCCAGTCTTGTTCATTCAAACCCTAGCTACCGTCTGACAGACAACGAGTATACTAGTCTGCTGTGACTGCATCAAAGTCACAACAAACTTCACAGCTTCCATCCATGCCCACCTGTCATGCGCAGCTTAGCCAAGTTGCTGCACAAAGTCTTTCAAGTAGAAATCAAGATATCAGCCTTGCTCTTACCCCATTGTGGGACTCCATATCCTCCACCAAACCTCAAAATTCAATGCTTGTTTCTCTTACACTGAGATCCTTGTATTCTTCCTGAGTGCCAGCTGAGGAGGGCTTCACGTTCACAGGCTCTTACAACATGGCAGTTTCAAGGACATCAGGAGAAACTCTAGGACTTCAGGGAAGCCCTGCTTCTATAGAGCTCACACAATCTGAGTAATCTCCCTGTTGATTAACTCAAAGTCAACTAATCAAAGAAGGACTTTAATCTTATCTTCAGTTGAATTCACTCACCTTTAAGTATAACACAGCATAACGTCCCACCATGGTCACAGGTCTTATCCAAGCTCAAGGAGACAAGAGAATGAACACTGTGTAGTCGAGGGGTAAGGATCCAAGGAACCATCTCTGCCTGGCAGAGTAGGGGAAACTGCTGTAAAGACACTGGCAATAAATTGTCCAAAACTTCTATATAGAAATGTGTGTTTATGTATATGTACACACACATATTTACTCTCTACATGTACAGACACACACATGTGCACACACACACACACACACACACACACACACACACACACTGTCCCTACTATGTGCATTCATTCACAAAGGATACATTCCAAGACCTCTAGTGGATGCCTGTAAATAAAGGTAGTTCAAAATCTTATCTATACACTCCCCCCCCACGCATACATACTATCATAATCACTGTTCTATTGTTGTGAAGAGATACCATGACCAAAACAACTCTCATACAAGAAAGCATTTGACTTGGAGATTTATTTATAGCTTTAGAGGGTTAGTCCATGGTCATCTTGATGGGAAGCAAACAGGCAAGGCACTAAAGCAGTAGCTGAGAGCCTTATATTCTATTCTGCAGGCAGAGAGAACCTGGGCCTGGCATGGGCTCATGAACCTCGAAGGCGACCCCTTCTCCACAAAGTGACACACTTCCTCCAACAAGGACATACCTCCTCCCACAAGGTCACAACTCCTATTCCTTCCTAAACAGTTCACCAAATGGAGACTAAGCATGCAAATATATGAGCATAAGGGGGCCATTATCATTCAAGCCTTCACAATACATAACTATTACAAAGTTTAATTTATAAATTAAGAATAGTGAGAAAGTAATACCAATTGCTAATAAATAGACAGAATGCTCTAACAATATACTGGAGTAAAACCTATTAAAACGTGAATTCTTTATTTCTGGAAATTTTTATTTAATATTTTCGGATTCTGTTTGACTGTAACTGAGAGTAGAGAAAGCAAAGCCACAGATAACATCCATGTTCTCCATCCTCACACATGTGTACAAACACCTTACAACACACTCTTGATGATGAGCTCCAAAACACTGAAAACCGTGCATTTGCAGTCCCTACTCACCACATAGCATACTTACATTTATTTGTCAAGGCTACTCCGTCAATGGCGTGTGCCCAGACTGTTGCCTGAGGGCCAGCAGAAGGAAAACCCAACGGTTGCCCTCTTGATGGGGAGAGGAACCCAGATGGGCCTTTCAGACAGGACATTTATCTTACCTGGAAAACTACAAAGTGAATTTGAAACTGTGGACAGCACTACAGCCATCACACGGATGTGTGTTTTTTTTTTTTTTTCAAGAGGAAGATCTGAAATAGCAGGAGCCTTTAAGCTGTGTTCTGAATTCCAAATCAGCAGAATATTGCTGTTGGCAGTTCCCACCCATTCTCAGCAGGAGAAAGGACAGAATATGCTCTATACATAACCCACTTGAGCCCCAGATCAAGAGGACAGTATTTGCATAAACAGAATCCTAGAGACCATGTCATCACTATCTCTCTCTTCCTCCTTCTCCCCTCTCTGCCCTACAAGCCAGTGGGGTCGAATTTCCCGGGCTACCTTCCACGAACATCAAGGAATGCAGCAGAGATGAATGTTACATCGACACCCACCGTGCCACAGCAAGAGAAAACTGTTTGTACACTCTTTTCATTTCTCAGGACGAGCAAGCATCTGAAGACTTTGCACCTGTTCTCGTTATCCCTGGCAAATGCAGCGTGCATTTATATTAATAGAATGATGTTTTCATAACAGAATGGGTGTGCAGAGATCCTGAAACACACTCTGGATGCTCTCATGAGTGCGCAGACCGGGGGAGGGGTGGCTCTTACATAAAGTCCCATGGCAAGAGGACAAGACCTGGACTCCCAAGCTACATCCTCAGAACAGTTGAAGACTTTTTTTCTGAAATGTCTAGGCTCCAGTCTTGGAAATCCAATTAGATATTTGATGAAGAGGAAAATATGCTGTATACAAACGGGCTTTTCATGGGTCTCTCAAAGCTGGGAACTCTTTGGAGGCTCCATCTCCTGTTTCTCTAATTTGGGTCTTATCTCCCCAGAGTGGAGCTGCGAACTGGTGAGGTCATAGTTGGCTCCATTCCTGAAAGTTTGTTTTGAGTCACCGGTGTAAATATTGCCCACCCAATCTGTACATTTGCACAAATTAACTGAAACCAGCTACCCAATTTCTTGTTCGTAGTTGTGTATCTTTTGATTAAGCCTGACAGCTGTAACCTCATTAGCCTCCTTTCGTCATGGCAGAGCAGCTGTCAGAGGAGGAGGAAGTGGATTCATTCAAGTTGCCTCTCTGGACCAGGCACATTAAAATCAATAGGCGCTCTAAAAAAGTTCTTTTATGATTCTATTTCTAATTTATGTTGTGCTGTGTGCTTTCTCCTAGATACGCAAAAGGAGCCTAAAGTCAGTAAGTCATTTATGGAGAAGACCAGTGTGCTCTCTTACAGTGAGAAGGTGGGTTTTACCTGAAGATACCAGATCTGCATTCTTTGGAACAAGGCTTTAGCATACACTATAACACAGACATTTTAATATATTTTAAAATATTAGTTCCTAATGTGTTTTTTGGCATGAGAGATTTTGTTAGTTTTGACAGGGGGCCAACAGAGTCCTAACTATGGAAGTAAGAAAGACCCTGCAGCTGGCGCTCATGGGAGATGGAGATAAAAAGTGAGGAAAGAGTTAGAAACACTCCAATAGGAATGTGGTTTTCCTAAACAGGACACGAAGTCCTTGGAGCGAGTCCTGTTAGTTTCTGTAATAATATGCATGAAGGAAGGAGGCAGAGAAGTTCTCAATAGCTATTCATTAAACCCGGGGCTCAGGAAGACTGCTTTCTCTCCACCAAAGTGTTGAAAAAGACAGTGAGGCTGGAACAGACGCAATGAGTGGCCTTCTCTTGAAGCTTTTTACTTTTACTGGAGTGAGGGAAGAGGAGATCATGGCAGAGGAGAAAATCCACTAGGAAAAAAAAGTCATTGGAGACCCCAGCTCAGGTCCACATTCTACCATAGCTTATCCAACCATGAGGAGCTTGTGGCAAGTCCTATCAGTCTCTGCCTCTGCAGACTCACTAGGAAAACAGGGAGATTCGCTAGCTGTTGGCAGTGGTCCGATCTATCCGCGGTGATCAAAGACTTTTTGCAGCATCCCATTAGTACACAAAGATATTCCACTGTGGCGCAAGGTGGATTTATGAACTAATTGTCTAGCTTTGGGGTAATTCTTTTTCTACTCTTTCACGGGGCCCTTAACCTAAAATGCAAACAGGTGCTGTCCTTTGGCACCCCCTGGTGGTGTCAATAGCTATTACACCTGTCTGAACGTTGTGGTCCTTGAAGAATGCATGCGTGCTGTGGAGACCAGGAAGAGCGGGGTGCACACTGGTACTTAGTAAATGGAAAAATACTCCAGGAGCTTCCTCTTACTGCCTTGTAGCTTCCAGTCCACTTCTTCTTAAAGGCTTAAGTGAATATGCTTCTTTTACAAGGAAGCTGTATCACTGGTGTCAACATGACGTTGTTGGTATCAACACTGTAAAACCAGACCACACACCAAGTTGAAGGATTTACCCAATAGTAAAGACTTCTGCTTTCGGCACTGTGAGAAAAAGAAATAGGAAATATTGAAATATTAGTGCACACCAAATGCCTCCTTTGTATGTGAGTAGCTTTAGGATTTCCAGAAATATTGAATAACACAGGCTGACACTTCCTAAAAACAGGTAGTAGTAATGAGGAAGTATTAAAAATTTCCTGAGCCCCTTTTTCACACTTTTTCTTCAATTTAAGAATCATTTACAAAGAAAACTTTGAAACTCAGAAGTCAGATGAAAGTGGGTTTTTTTGTTACAGCATGAGAGATAAATATATTTTAATTATTGTGAATCTACAGAAATAAAACTCCATTTCCATCATGGTAGTGTGCTACCAATTACATTATGTTTTCTGTAAGCACACGAGTTCCTTGTTATGTTTACAATTATATTCTTCCCCTTTCCCTTTGAAACTATGTTGAAACTTGGCTTTTAAAAGTGTGTTTGATTCATCATAAATTCAGATAACAACAATTTTAGTTTGAATGATTTCAATTGATGCAGTTTATTACTGTCTAAAGAAACCAAGCAAACACATTGAAGAGAAAAACGTCTTACTCTTAGTGACTAAGATTGCTGATGTAGACCATATTGTGTGATGATGCTAAGGGCTTTCCAGACTCTTTCATTTCCAGGCATTTGGTTTGGTATAATTACAATAACTACAGCTGTTCCATGTAGCTGTAAAAGGAAACAGTCATAGGAAAACGAAAAGTGAATATTCCCTAAAGGAGAAAAAGAAGTTTCTTTGCCCGTGTTTCTGGAAAAAGGGTTGTTAACAGTTGTACCAATATAGTTCAACCAGGATTGAAATATATAGAGAGTGTTATGTCTATGAACATATACATACGTGTGCATACATCAGCATCTCAGAGATTTGTTCTGGAAAATCTGCATTTTTTTCCCAACGCTTTGTCTCATCTCAACCACATTTATAAGTACTTTCAAAGCCCTTTGTGAGCACTTTGCCTGCCCCTCCACACTCCTAAACATTCCCCCTCCGATCCTTATGACTAGCCATGTTTTCAGCCTTGGCCAAAGAATAAAACATTAGTTCACCTCAAAGGCTGCCATTAAATTTCCCTCGTTTATTGGCCACCAGAAGTTGCACCCATGCTACTGAGGTCAGTCTTAACGAGAGTGCTGTGGAGGTCCCCAGTGCCCCACACTGTTTCCCTGTTTAATGGCTGAGGAGTCTCTTGAGCCAGGTAAATCCTACTGTTGACATATTTGTGCCATTGGCCGTGAAGCACCTTTGATCCACTAGCGTGCTCCCTCTGTTGAGGGATGGACTATACTGGAGGAATCAGCCACTTGTTCATCTCTGCTGTAGACAGCAGCACTACTGGACCCTCCAACTTAAGGAAAATGAAACCTTGAGCATTCTGCTGTCTGGGTAGAGCCATGGTGCCTTGGCTGCCCTTGAGTGGTCAGAAGTACCCGTCCAGCTCACTACAAGCTTGCTCTCCCTGCAGAATGACCCTTCAACTGGGACTTCACCGCTTTGCTTCATCGCCACTTTGTCATTCTGTAAAAATGTGAACTTGCTCAGCACAGGGGATTGGCTTGGAACAACCTTGAGTGCCTGAATACACTGTTACATAGTGCCTGGAGTATCTGCTTGTATTTTTTTTTTTTTTTTTTTTTGGTTTTTCGAGACAGGGTTTCTCTGTGTAGCTTTGCGCCTTTCCTGGAACTCACTTGGTAGCCCAGGCTGGCCTTGAACTCACAGAGATCCGCCTGGCTCTGCCTCCCGAGTGCTGGGATTAAAGGCGTGCGCCACCACCGCCCGGCCTGCTTGTATTTTTAATAGGCTGATAAAAGGTCATATTCAATATAAAGGAGGGGTTTCCTTTTTGTTATTAAATTAGGCCCATAAAACTAAGCCAGATAGAAAAGCCTTGATATCTGAATAATCATTTTATTCATAGACTGTCTAATAGCATCAGGCAATAGCCCCTTAAAGGTTCCCATTTTAAGCACTGCGCACACGCCTCTCTCAGCCTGACCTGGAGTGACCAGGTTAGATGGTCAGAACTCTCAGATCTGAATGCTGATTCAGGCCTTCACTCCCTGCTGCCAATAATAGATCATCGAGGTGGCAAATGCTGTGGTGGTTTCTTATGATGTGGATACCTGTCCAAAAGGAATTGGAGTGTGACCACAAGCCATTTTCCTTAAGCCACAGAATAACTGTCAGATGGTAATTGCTGATCGTCACCACTCAGGCTCAGCAGCCACCCAGTGAAGGACTCTCATGGCCTGTGTCCTTCCCACAGGGAAGGCAATTTTTCTCAGTACACTGTCATTTCCAGGAGTGAAAAAAGTAATGTTTGATCTCCAGGTCTGAAATTCATCCAAACAGGACAAAAAATACAACAAATTCCACCTCTTTTCTCCTCCATGGCTTGGTTCTTTTGTACTTTTACAAGAATAATTTTCTGTCAATATCTTTATGTATTCAAATAAAAGCCATATCAAATAACTTCGGTCATCAGTGGGGACTAAATGTTTTAAGATTACAAGTTTTGGTCATGCACTGCTTTTTTTAAAAATTTTTTTAGAAGGAAGGGGACCTTTAAAACATTTTACCTAGAGTCTCTTTCTTGAATAAGCAAATAGACTCCATTTTCTTCTCTTAGTAAATAATCCAGTACATCCAGCATATAGGGTACAATGACCTATACAGTGGGTTACATCAGTAGTGATCACAGTAATAATTCAGGGCTACTCGTCACTTCAGACTGTTTGGAGGCCTCTATTCCTAAGTTGAGTGCAGCCAACTTGGACAATGTGTTTCTGGTTGTGTGTTGAAAAGACAAACAGATGTTTACTTTGAGTAATGCCTGACTCCTGGATAGAGTTTTCTGGAAACCTCAAATTACACCAACTTCTGTTTCGTTTCTCATAAATTCACAGCATTTTTATGCATGGGAGTACCTGAAAAACAATTGCTTCTTAAACCACAAATTGGCATAAATGGTTATCTGATTCAAATAAGTAACTAAATATAAACATGGAAATATAAATTCATGTACACATTTAGATTGTGTGTGGATGAAGGAAAGCAGTCAAATGTATAGTCAGTCATTCTCTGGTATCTGTCCATGAGGAACTGCTTTCAGGATCCACCTCAGACACCAAATTCCATAGGCCTTCAAATTCCTCCTGTAAAACAATGTTGTATTTGCATTTAACCTATGCACATCCTTCTGTATACTTTTATTTATGCCTAAATTACTTACAGAACCCAGCAGAATTAAGAGGTTGTTACACTATATTATTTCAAGATGATGAGAGGGAAAACAGCCTGGATATGTTCAATACAGATGCATTTTTCTGAATATTTTTTATCTATAATTGGTTGTTCTGTAGATTTGGAGCCCAGAGATATGGAGAGCTGACTGTTCAATCACACACACACACACACACACACACACACACACACACAAGGGGAATAGTCAAATGTGTTTGCAGTTATTGTAATTCATAGCTGGCTGTGAAGTTTAGCATACACTCATTGGGGAAGGAAAATGGAGTCATCTAAGCTTTCCCCAAAGTAAGAAGTCAAATGACTAATGATTTAGAAGCTATTTTATTTCTGTTGGCTGTAACTGAGAGGTCTTCCTGTAATAAAAAGCATAAACATTTTTCATGTGAGTGAATTTTAATTCTGTATTTTAGCTTAGAATCAAATATACGCAATTATAATTTTTTTTATACAAGGCCCTGAACCCCATGTGGTCTAAACTCATTCATCTTATAGAAGAAAACAATGACAACAAGAGAGGCTCTAAGGACCCCTTTGGGTCACACAGCTTGAGTCATTCATGATATTTTACAGATCAGTGAACATCAGTTTCTCCCGGCTTGCCTCAGTGGCTCTCTGTGACACCACAAACGGTAATCAAGAGGTTTATGTGACCCGATGTATCATCAGTACGGCTTCTTCTCTGGCTTGACCATTATAGAAAACCCAATTCAAAAAGTTATGATCAAGCTCACTCATTCTATTGACCCCCAAGACAGACCTTCAAAGTACTAGAACTAATATTTACCACATAGTCAAGTTGCCTTCCGAGTTGACTACTCCAAAGCACTTCACTTTCTAGATCTCCTCATGTTGACTTCATCTGAAAACACCGACCCAACATAACAAGAAAATTGGCTAAGTTGTCATAGACCAAACCAGAGACTAAATCATCTTTCATGTTTGTTTGAAGACTAGGAATGGGTCCCAAAGGCTCACTCTTTATCTTTCCCTAATTTGCCAGGGTGTTTTGTAAATAAGTGAGTTAGACCAATTTCTGATAATCATTTCAATTGCTCTATTTCCTCAGACCCATTTTGAAAGTGCTTGAAAGAAGAGCCACATATAAATCATCTTTCCTAAAAAGAAAGCCTCACTGGCAAGCATGCTCTTTGGTCTCTGTGGCAATGGCATGGATGTATTTTTAACATCCTTGTTTTGTTCTTGACTTAGCTGACACCAGTAATTTGAGAAATGTCAAGGGCACCACTGAATATAAATTTTAAGAAAAATAGCTCTTCAAGCTATATTGTTAGAAGCAGGATGAATATTCAATGAAAGATGAATCAAAAAGATTAGATTCTGTATGGAATCATGTACTTCCATGATGTAGTTCCCTCATGATACAGCATCCCCAAGAATTGCATTGCTGTTTGTAACCACCTGTGCTATGGACGATAACCCACCTCCATACTCATTCAAAGGCCCTTTTATACGATTGTTGAAGGTTAGGGATAGAGAAAAGTTCAACAACATCATTTTGCAGAAGAGAATGCTGAGGTCCAAAAGGGCAAAGCTCTTCTTTTGTGTTTATAGCATACATTACAGTTGTATTTGAAGATTAGATTTGGAATGCTTATCTGAGCAACGTTTCCCCTCTTCAAGTGGTTTATCTATCTCTCATTTTCATATTTTCTTTAATGTTTACAAAGGTAAGTCATTTTTAAATTTGATCCCGTCCTTTGTTCCTTATATTCCTTTCTTTTTATGGCTCTTAATATATAATTTATTGTCATATTACATTGATATCTCAATGTGTCATTCAATTCATCTTTTCCATTGCTCTTCCAACAGTTGAGTTCTTTCCAACAGTTGAGTTTTTTCTTTAGATTATTATTATTAAGAAATTTTCTATTCATCTTACATACCAACCACAGAGCCCCCCTCCTCCCTCCCCCTGCCCCCAGCCCTCCCCTTCCTTCAATCTCTCCCTCCACCCTTCCATAAGTATTAATGTTTTGTATGCCAGTCATTGCCATAAACTCTGATATACAAAAAAAAATGACAATTATCATGACCCAAAGAATTGCCCACTTTTTAGAAAGACTAGCATGGCAACCAAGAAGTTCCAATTCTAACAGGAGACATTTGGTCTTGTACCAAGTGACCCCTCACCCACCTCCCAAGTTGTTTTCTTCTTACGGTCTCTACTCTCCAACCATGTGAGTACCTTGGGCTCACTGAATGGATTTTTCCCAACAGGTCATCATACATTCCCATTTCCTAGACACTAGGTCAGCCCTATTCTCCCTCATATTTTAACCAGCATCATGCTACCTTTCAAGTGACATCTGAAAACGTATTCTTAGGAAACTTCCTAAACCACAGAGAGATTGTATTTCCCTGTTGATATACAAATATTCACACGATTCCTCTCTTCACTGATCAGTTTAATAAGAACTGACTTACATCTCAAATTACCTAATTCCACCCAGTAGAAATTCAACTACGTTTATCAAATAAGAATATTTAGCATACAATGGGATCATAAATGCAAGCAATCAATTCTAATTCTAGAGGGTGCAGCAATCAAAGGATGACATCTGTATTCTTTACATTTTTTGTTGCAGTGATGTAATACCATGACCAAAAACAACCTTAACAAGAGTTTGTTTAGGTTCATGGTTCCCTCCAGGGGAAGAGTACATGAAGGTGGGTAAGGTACAACAGCAGCTGTACAGAGAAGGAAGCTAAGAGATCACATCTCATCTACACACAGGAATCAGGGAGTGAGAGCAGGAAGGTGGGCAAGGCTATAAACTCTCAAAGCCCAGGCCAAGTGATGTACTTCCTGCCTCAAGGCTGCCCCTCCTAAAGTACCCATAACTCCTTCAAACAGCACCACCAAGTGATGAAATAGATGGACCTCTTGGGGGGCTACTCTCATCAAATTCTAACATCATTCATGCTGAATTCACTTGAAGGCTTAAGATTATTTCATAAGACCAAACAGATACATGACATGCTCATTTTCATCTTTCTGATACTGCAAAAATCAAAGTTGATAAATAAAGCTAGATTTGATCTCTACTGGCAGTCATTCAATCACACTAATTTTGGTTTTTTCATAAAGAACACATTCTAAGACTCTAGTAGAAGTCTAAAGCTGGAGCCAATCACTCCATAGGAAAACATTCATCCCCAACAGTAGATCCAATAACTGAGATGACTACTGAGTGACCCTCAGATGGGCAGTGAATGTGCTCTACAAGTGGGTGCCTCACATTCAGAGAGGAGCAAGTCTATGGCACAAGATCAAATCATGCTGCTCATTGTGCTGCACAATTTACAACTGTTACATTGATTATTTCTGGAACTTACCATGTAATATTTTAATTCCTTTGTGTTTGTGTCTTGGTTTGGGTTTTCTGAAGGACCAATTCATGTTATTCAGTCATCTCTGGAATCCCTGAGGACAAGCAATCCTCCTGCTTTGAGCTCTGAAGTAACTGAGAATGCAAGCATGTGCCCTCATATTGGGTTTCTCTTAATATTTTTAGATGACAGTAGATCAAGGTTAACCAGCATCACTGAAAGTGAAAACATAGGTAAGAGAAAACTACTGTACTTTTTTAAAAACTCACAATCTTTCATCACAAGCCTAAAATACAAAAAAAAATTAATAAAGAAAATGTTTGAATGATGTAGAGAGCAAACCTAACATTGCTGATATGTTATTGCTCTTCATTCTACTTTGCATGAATATCCATGCTTTACGATAAAAAAAAGTCTTTACTTACTCCATTTTCCATGAATGCTTCTCTGCACAGGAATGTTTGATCTCAGAATTCTCCCACAATATCATATTATTCCAATTTGAAACATGCCTGAAGAATTTCTGAGAGGGGACTGTGAATGCATATTGATTTACTGCCTCGTGCAGTATGAATTTAGCCAATCATCAAAGTTATCTCTCCAATTTTCTCCTTGATTAAAATTATTCCCTACTGAGTATAATAGAGGTAGATGTTAGGGAATTTCAGAAACCTAAAGCCTCAATAAGACGCACCACAGAGCGGCCTGCCACTGGAATTCATGTGACCCTGGATCCTAAACTAGATCTGTTAATCGCATGTCCTCCTTGATTTGTAAAGTGTATAAGGCTAGTGAGGCAGGGCGATCTTATCCAACTGTTTCATTTTATGGGAAAGAAAATTGAGGACCTGGGAAGCCAAGTATTTGTCCTATACAGCCACTTCATGCTTGGGCTGTGCCTGGAGTATTGTCACTTGGGTCCTTGTTTAGTGTTTGGGGCTTTTCTCAGTTTACCACTCAAAGAACAAAGAAGATATAAAAAGCAGAGTTTAAATGATCAAGAAGCAAAGAAAATGCTGTGGTATCTTCACTGTCTGGGTCTGTGGGAGCATGCTTTTGCACAAGGAACCTAATGTCCAGGCAGCAAACAACAAGAACCGTCAGGAATACTAGCCCCAAGGTCCATCCCGGGAAGACTGTTGGGTGAAATGACAGTGAAGACTGAGGCAAAGGGGTCACATACTAGATCCTAGACCATGTGAGAGCCTGGAGAAAGTAGAACCATAGACAATCTAGAAAGGAAGACTTTAGACATTTCAGAGCCAACACTGGGATCATCCCAGCACAAGCCACTAGAAATCAAAAGTAGTGTGAATGAAAACATGGACCTAAGATGAATCCACGCCAGAAGGCTTTCACACAACATTGGACTCAACACAAAAACACCAAAGACAGAATTATAGTCGTGAAAACCCTTATTAGAAATTTTTCAAAGACTAGTATTAAAGTTTACTACATTTGGAAAGAACTTTTAGATATTGCTTGGGGAGGAGGAAGTCTGTTATCTACTTGAGATAATGGTGCAATGGAAAAGACTGGGAGATGAAAACTGATTTCTGAAAGTGAGTGATCTTGTAACTAAAAATCAATAAAATGAAAAACACCCTAAAATAACTGATGTCCAAGATGATCAAAAGACCATCTAGTATTTCTGGATCAACTGAAGAACCTGGTGGTGCATGACAAGCAGGTAAGCACAGGATACTCTGCAGCCAGTGAGAGCTGAGAAGTAGGGAGCATCATACTCCAGTCAAAAACAAGCTTGGGACATAGAATGTGTTTGCTGGGAAGAGAATATACCACTAGGTCCATTCTATTTTTCCTATAGAGATAGCCTATAGACAGGAAATAATTTTTTGACACTGAGGAGATGGCTAAGTATGTATGAGGGCCTGCTGTGTAAGAATAAGGACCTGAGTTGGGCAAGCATGAGAACTCCAGAACCACTTTCAGTCCTCCATGGCAATACACATGGGCAATCCCAGTGCTCACATGACAAGATAAAAAGTGGAGACAAAAGAGTTCCCCAAAGCTCATATACCCAGCAGCAAAAACAGCAAAGAGAGTCTGTCTCAAACAAGGTGGAAGGCAAGGGTCACCACCTGAATTTGTGATCTATCTCCACAGGTGAACAGTGACATGTATACCTGTACTCATACGTGAACACACACACATGACTTCAAAGTAATTTTATGAACAATATGGGTAACAAGAACATAATGCCCTATGGTTAAATGGACTATTAACCAGTGAAAAAGTGTTAGCCACAACACCAAAGTAGGAAGTCCCATGGGACTCTCACACAGATGTCTCTGTCTCTGTCTCTGTCTCTGTCTCTGTCTCTCTCTCTCTTTCTCTCTCTCTCTCTCTCTCTCTCT
>CABHPR010134916.1:2602-24138 GCA_902168415.1 Peromyscus melanophrys
CACACACACACACACACACACACACACACACACACACACACACATCAGTGCTCACATTCTTTGACTCTGTAAACACATTACATATCATGGAAAGAGCTGACTTGGTGTTAGAATACCCAGGTTCCAATGCTGATTTGCCATTTATCATCTGTGTGAGTTTTGAAAAAGTATCTATTGTTGGTATGATATAGCTCCATGATTTACAAGAACAATAAGAAACGGTAGCATTCTACTCACAGACTGACAGCTTCTAGACAACTGCTCATTGGAAGGGTCACCACAGGACATACAGTGTAAAGAACTTGATTTTGAAGAAATAAACCTGTTCCACACACTTCACTCACATTGTCTATTCATCTTTCCTTACTTAAAATTTTGTGTTAATGGAGGACTCTATGTGTGTGCTGATTCAGCAGTCTGTTTTGAGACAAGAAGCCTCCATTTTTTCTTGTTTTCAGCTGGAGTGAACAAATACAGATATTCTGGGTTTGGGTTTTATGCAAGTATAGACTTTGTTTTCTTGAGCAAAAGAATACCCCATTAATATGAGAGGAGAAAAATAAAACACAGATGTGATATTATGAAATACATATATTTGGTATTTGTCTGGTTTTCTAGCATACAACCCGAGAAATCTTTGAAATCTCCAAAATGATGGCATCTTTCTATATGCTAATGAGTTGACTGATGGCTGAGAGCCCCTTGGTAACTTTTAGATGGGTCCCCAAAATACTTCAACGAAATTAAAGAGTATTTTTAGACTTACTCCCCAGCCTCTAGGGAAAGGGGGTGTGATCACCCATACCTATACAATAAAGCATCCATTAAAACTTAAAGGGCTTCTTCATAGCTAATAATGTAGAGGTCCCCTGGAGGCCATGGATGCTCCAAGCCCCTTCCTGAACACCTCTCCCTATTCACTTCTATATCTGTACTTTCAGGGTTTTTGTTTGTTTGTTTGTTTGTTTGTTTGTTTCTGTTTTGAGACAGGATCTCATGTAGCTAGCTCAGGCTGTCCTTGACATAGCAGAGGATGATTTTGAACCCCTTACACCTCCACCTCCCAGGTGCTAGGATTTCTGACATGCACCAGCGTATCTGGATTATGCAGCCCTGGAAACTGAACTGGTTAGAGTTCAGTGCAGCTATGCATACACTCTACCAACTGAACTAGAGCCCTAGACTTTCCAGTATCTGGTATAAACGTGTTCCCTTGGCATCTATCTATGAGTCAGTCTAGTGCATCATTGAAACCTGAGGAAGAGTTTGTGGGAATCTCTGTTTGGAGCTGCTGTGTCAGTGCAGATGAAACAACCTGGGATTTGGAATTGGCGTCTAGAATCTGGAGGCAGAGTCTTAGAGACCGAGTCCTTGGCCCATTGGATTGATGAAATGGAGGTAGGTAGTAGCAGTAGAGAATTGGATTAGAGGATACTCAGTGGGTGTCTATTGCAGAATGGATGTTGCAGGGAGGGATCTCTGTACCTTTTGAAGTCATCAAAGGTTTCTGTGTTGGTTACTGCACAGTGGGAACAGAGGAAAAGCGGTTTACTTTCCCAATGTAACCAACATCCCCAGTTCAAGAGAGTATTGAGACTCAGACTTGAGAGCATCTTAGGTACAGTGCTCTAGCATTCTGGAAGTCATGCTAAGTAACCCTTCAACCATTAAGGAGATAGTTGACAGATGACATCTCATAAAAAATATAGCTTTGGGATGATGGAAGCTACTGCAAATTTAAAAAGATAGGTGGTGAACAATATCTTCAATCTGAACGATAAATCAAGGATATGCATCTAGAATCTACAAAGAGCTCCTGCAAATTGATATGAGAAAGACAAACACCTCTGCAGAGAAATGGGTTTGTAATCTAATAAGCAATCTACAGAAGAAAAGCAAAATTCAATGAACACAAGAGTAGATGTCCACCCTCACTGGTATTTATGGAAATGCAAATTAAAACTATATTGAGCTATCTTCTTTCAACTTAAAGGCTCAACAATGTCTAGTGCTGCTGGGGTTTGAGGAAACTGGCATTCTCAGTCGCTTTGGCTGGGCAGTAAAGATTGGTAGGTCTGTTGGGATCTCAAATGCACAGTCTCTCTGATCGCCTCCACCCAACTCTGCTACAGGACTCCAGTCTGTCAAACTGTGTAAATGTGTGATGGGTGTTGATTTCATCATAGTTTGCAAATGTCAATAAAATGTAAAAATTTTTAACAAGGAGAATCTAAATGATTATTGTTTTCACTAATAAGGTAAAAGAATACTTTGCTGACCTTAAAATAAAGTGAAATAGGCATTGGAAGGACATCGTCCCCAAAGAATGTTCACGGTTAAGAAAATGGTAATAGGGTCCTCCTTGTTACCTAGCTTCTCTGTAGCAAGGAGGACCCTAAGAGGGATGTATGGATTGCCCTGGGAAAGGGAAATAGATGAGATCTCCATGAGTAAACTGGGAGTGAGGGGGGCAATAGAGGGTCTTGTTTAATATTAAAAGGACCAGCCTTAATAATATACTTCCCAGGGAATCAGAAGAGAAACTATGAACAGTGAGAACTATTTTTGGGAAATGAATCTAAGTACATCAAACTCTTTGTCCATCTACTTTATTCCTCTGGGATAAAATCCTATCTACACAGCTTTAGTTCTGTACTCAAGCCTAGTTCCTTTCTGTTTAATTCTCTCTATATTTATCTGCTGTCCCCTCTAAGTTCTATCTTAATTCTCTCATCTTAGTTCTGCCCCATCTAGGTTCTCATCCATCTAGTTCCTTCCCATCTTAGCTCCTCTCCCATCTCCTTCTTTCTCATCTTGTTCTTACCATTCTAGTTCTTCCATTCTCTTTTTTCCTCTATCTCTCCTCCTCTCAGCCTCCTTATTCTCTCAGTTCTCCCTAAGTCTCTCAGGAATCCAGTTATAAACCCAAGCCATAGCAATACCCCCACAGAGCAAGGTCATCAGGCTTGAATTCTTATGGGGTCATAAAGGCAGGTAAGAATTTTCCTCAGGCAGTGACCACCAGGCTTTCTTTTATAACCTAAAAGGGGAGTGGCAAAGGAGGAGGTCAATAGAGAGCTAATGATTGGTTAGTATATCAAGAAGGGAATTTATGTTTTCAATCTACATTCTTAAAAGTGGTTAGGAAAGAAATTAGGAGTCTATTAGTAAGGCTGTAAGGAAGGAGGGTCTCACTCTAAATTGCACAAGAAATGCAATCCTCCTGACCTAGGAGACAGGTGTTGTTTCATTTGGCCTTGGATGCTTGATAGGTATTTTAGACAAATACACTGTTAGGAGTTCTCGGAAACATGCATAGCATTACAAGAAAATCACTGCAGGAACCTGCTAATATATATACAAAAGGTAAAATATCACCAAGACTTCTTAAGCCATGGCTTGACCTTTGGAGAAGTCCTTGACTTTTCCAAGTAGTAGCTTTTGTGATAGTAGCTGAATTCCATTATTTTTCCTAAGGCTTGCAGCAAGAGGGTAGGGGATGGGGGATGAGAACATAAGGGAATGGGATGGTGGAGCTAGAACAGGGATGAAGTAGGAGAGCAATGAAAGAGATACCATGATAGAAGGAGACATCATGGGGACAGGGTGAAACTGGGTGCTAGGGAATTTCCCAGGAATCCACAAGGATGACCCCAGCTTAGACTACTAGCAATAGTGGAGCGGGTAACTGAGCTGGCTTTCTCCAGTAATCAGATTGGTGAATACCCTAACTGTCATCATAGAGCCTTCATCCAGTAACTGATGGAAGCAGATGCAGAGATCCATAGCCAAGCACCACGTCAAGCTCCAGGAGTCCAATCGAAGAGAGAGAAGAGGATTCTATGAGCAAGGGGCATCAAGTCCATGATGGGGAAACCTACAGAAACAACCAAGCCAAGCTAGTGGGAACTCATGAACTTTAGACCAATAGCTGTAGAGCCTCCATGGGACTGGACTAGGCCCTCTGTATGTAGCTTGATCCGCTTAAAGGGGCCCCCTGGCAGTGGGATCAGGATCCATCCCTGGTGCATGAGCTGGCTTTTTGGAGCCCATTACCTATGGTGGGACACTTTGCACAGCCTTGATGCAGGGGGAGAGGCTTGGACCTGCCTCAACTGAATGTACCAGGCTCTGCTAACTCCCCATGGGAAGCCTTACCTTGTTGGAGGAGGGAATGGGGAATGGGTTGATGGGGGGAAGACTGAGGGACACGAGGAGGGAAGAGAGGGAGATCTGTAGTTGGCATGTAAAATGAATAAAAAAGTTCTTAATAAAAAAGTTAAAAGAAAAAACAGAAAAAGGAAAAGAGCAATAGTGTCGTTAAATTATGATTTAAAATGATGTTTAGGTAAGAACAGTGACACATACCTAGGATCCTGGCACTCAGGGAGGCTGAGGCAAGAGGATCATTGTAAGTTCAAAGGTCGCTCAGCCTACATAAGGAATTCTAGGCCAGTCTTCTCCGCAGGGTGAGACCCTAAACCAAAGCAAAAGAAAACAAGAGAAAAAAACAAAACAGGGCAAAGAAAAATAAGATGACATTTAACATGTGAACATCTGTTTTTCTTGAGCAACGTTAGAATAAAAGGGCTATTACACCGAACTGCACGACACTGTGACCTTTGACATCTTTGGGCCACCTAAAACACTGCAGCATCACATGGCTCTATTATTAAAATTATATAAAAATAATATTAAAAGTTACATCTGAAAAATGCAGCAAAATATAGAAGGTGTATTCAAGAAACAGTTTCATGCCTTCTATCATCCCTTAGGTCTTCATAATGAATGTGCACTTAATGATCATGAAATAACATTTTAATTTTTAAAGTGAAGGCCAAGCTTCACATATTATTATGATTCATAATTACATGCCCTGTGCTGTGGATCTAGGTGACATATGGCACATGGTGAACACAGCCCGGGCATGCTGTTAAACATACTACCGTGCCCTGAGCAACCAAATGTCTGGTATTGACACTGAGAAATCCTGGTTTAAGGTAACAGACAGGAAATAATGAGGTGCCCAGAACCTGGAAAGAGCAGGAAGTTGTTAGCATACATCAGAAGGGGCAGATACCCCATGTGAAGACACCAAGAAGACAGCTGACCAATGAGAAAAGAGCTTTACTAAGACCCAAGTCAGCCAGCACCTTGATCTTGGAATGCCAGCTTCTGGAAGCTGTGAGGAATATATTTTTGTTGTTTAAACTCACCCCATCCAACCCCAGCCGCAGTCTATTATTTTATTACAGCTGCCAGACATGACTCACTCATACACACACACACACACACACACACACACACACACACACACACACACACTACACTTTGAAATCACTTATACTTATACCAGGCTATCACCAAGTTTGATAGGACCTGGAAACATGGTCTTTAGGCATGTTATTCTCTAATCCTGGATGCAAGAACCCCGGGGAGGCCACTAACCATACTTGTTGCCCAGGTCCAGTCACTAACAACTAGTGTGAGGTAGGTATTATATAGATCTGATTCTCAAGAGAACTATGAGGAACTGCCATGTGGGAGAGCCAGCACCTCCTTATGTCGCCTTTGGAACTTTGAAAGTGTCAAAAGTAACCCATCACAGCCTCCATGAAGTCCAGGCCAGGAGTTCCTAAAACAACAGAAATACCCACTGGTTCCAGACACCATTGAGCTTTCTGTTATGTGCCCTGTCAACTGAACATACTGCTTTGGTTGGAATGAGCCTTTCCCTCCACATATTGACTAGGAGGGCACATTCATAATAGCAAATTTGTGTGTTCCCTGTTGAATATTTATAATGGTATTGACTCAGAGACCTTAATCTCCCTTAAATAGCAATAGATCTGGGTAGCAGACATTTGAGGCATTTCAGTTAGTGCCATAGGGTTTCCAAAGAAGCAAACTGAGTGGGCTAGCAACCCAAGTTTTAGGACAAAAGCCCAGGCTCCATCCTGTAGCCTCAACAGTGCCAGCAATCTATCCCAGGATACCAATTAAAGAGACAAAACGGCGACGAGAAAGGGGATTTAATCAATGTGCATTAGGAAGAGTAATAGATAAAAGGATGCAGTGCCCCCATGTTCCTGTCTTTGTTTTTAGGGTACTGATAGGAGCTTTTAAATGGAGAAAAGATTGGAGCGGGGCGGGGCGGGGGGGGGGGCAAGAAGTCTTCGTAATTAAACATTCCTAGTCAAGGTTTGGGCCTCCCCATCATTCTCCTGTCCTGCACGGTGGGTGGTCTGATAAGAAGTTAGCTGTTAATTGCTGTCATCTGTCATGCTGGTTCCTACAAGATGATCCACCACAGATAACTGTCCTCATCTCCAGGGTGGGCTACCCCGCCTGGGAGGCCTGCTGTTCTTTGTAGGCCCATATGAGGAGTCAATGCTTTTGAGCCAAAGCAATGTCTAGATGCCTGTTGCAGGCTGAGGAGATAGGAGAAGGCTTCTGAGGGGAAGTGACTTTGATGACATCCTGATTGATGTGCAGCAGCTACAGCAGAGAGACAATGGGGTTTTCATGTGGGGGAGGGGAGCAGGGTACTTTAGAAGACCTGTGTTCAGAACACCTGCCCTGGTGCCCTACTTCCACCCCAAGTTGTGCAGTCTAGTGGTGAAAGGCTTAGCCTTTGGAAACGTTCCAGATTCAAGCCTAGCTCCACCACTGGCCAGATGTGGGCCCTCCCTTAACCTCTCTGTGACACAATTATATCACCCATTTCACTGAGGCAGTCCTAGGAGCCTAGTTTATGGGCTCAGGGAAGCAACCAGTGCACACCTCAGACCTCCTCAAGTACCTACTCCAGGTAAGCTATTCTTAACGCAAGAGCCCAGTCAGCTCAGCTGGGGGATGCACCCCACTATGGACCGCCAATAGCTTTCTGCAGATGAGGAATGAGGGTCTTTCTCCTCTATTATACAGCTGGGAGAGGAAAGGCTGGGGCTCAAACCAAGTCCTGTCTGTTTACAAATTCTGCATGCCTTCATCTCTCTACCAGCCTGTCTCCACCTTTGTGTTTAAAAACTGTGTCTTGTTCTGCATGCAATGGTAGAACCACCACAGCTCCATTCTGTTTCCCACCCTCTGGCTGGAACAAGAATTTCACTGTAGAAAATTGTATTGCTGTGCTGCCTGCTCCGATGGCAACATCGCATCAAACAAATGCTGCTCTTGTTTCTTTCTAAAATGACTTTTCTACCTCAGAGGTGCTTACATGTCACCAATTTCTCAAGCAGTAGTGATGATCAAAGCAACTCTCATCATTTACTGAACACCTATCAAGTGTGCCAAACAACCCTCCCGTGTGCTAAGCAGTCTCGGACAGTACTTCATTTAATTTTCTCTTATAGCAGTATCCTCCCACTCCTATGTCTACAGCAGTTGGAGCAAGGATAGAAGAATTAAAGTGCATCTTCTAAATCCCACAACTGGTCAATGGAGTGTTGGGATTTGACTCCAGGTCTATGTGATTTCATTATCCTATTTTCCTCTAACTCATGACATTTGTTCCCTTAGAATGTTTGTGAAATAGAAGATTGTGGTGGTTTGAAAGAAAATGGCCCCCAAGAGGAGTGGCACTATTAGGAGGTGTGGCTTCCTTGGAGTAGGCATGGCCTTGTTGGAGGAAATGTGTCACTGTGGGTGTGGACTTTGAGGTCCCCTCTACTCAAGCTACTCCCAGTGACACAGACCACTTCTTGTTACCTGCACGTCAAGATGTAGGACTCTCAGCTTCATCTCCAGCACCATGTCCATGCCTGTGCACCACCATGTTGCACAATGATGATAATGGACTAAACCTCTGAAAATGTAAGCCATCCCATTAAATGTTTTTCTTTTATCAGAGTTGCCATGGCCATGGTTTCTCTTCACAGCAACAGAAAACCTAACTATAGTGATATTTTATTTGTACTGAAATGTGATTTGTATGTTAATAAATAAAGTTGCCCGGGGGTCAGAGCTATTAGCAAAGCCATAGCAAAAGCTGGGCGGTGGTGGTGCACGCCTTTAATCCCAGCACTTGGTAGGCAGAGCTAGGTAGATCTCTGTGTGTTCAAGGATACAGCCAGCATTGGAGACACACGCCTTTAATCTCAGTACCAACCATAGAAGACCTGGAGGTCTGTACAGACAGGCAGTGATGAGGCGGCCATGTGGTTGGGTTTACAACCAATGAGAAGGCAGAACAGAAAGTCTTTATAAAGACAAACACACAGGAAGTAGTTCTCTTTGCAGAGAGGTACAACAGCAGTGGCAGGAAGGGTAAGGTTTTTAATCTCAGCTCTTAGCTATTGCTCTGACCTCTTGGCTTTCTTCTCTGAATCGGCTCTGTGTTTCTTATTTAATAAGACGGTTGGTTACATCTACATTTGGCGCCCAACGTGACAAGAATCCATTAAAAACCGCTTGGCTTGGCTTGGCGGCAGGTCTGGTTTCCTGCCTGGGTGACCGGCTCCCTACTTCGGACCCAGGTAGGCTTGGTCTCAGGCCGGACTGACGGTAGCCCCAAGTGGTTAGCTGCAGCTGGAGCTACTTGCTTAAAGCCGGTGCTACACCTAACTAAGACAAAGATTAAGGATTTGAGTGTTGAAACCATCATTAAAACCTCTGAGTTCATTACAGATTACAGGATCGTTTTGTACGGTAGACTCTTATGTTTTTGAAAAAGAAAAAAGGCCAGCACCTGGTTGACTCTCAGCCTCCATCTGAGTCACCAAAGGTCCCAGATACTACCTCTACCCTCCTGTATACACTTTTCATCTCCTCTTCTTACCCCGCTGATGAGAAACAGAGGCATGAGTTTAAAAACACATAAAATGCTAAAATGCAACTGACCCCAATTGCCTCTTGATGAGAGATATTCAATGTGTATAGAAATATGATTATTCACACTGGTGTAAAAGCTTGCCACTGACATCAGTGTGAAGTTACATGATCAGCCACAAAGGAAATTAAAACATGTCAGGAGAAAAGGTGGCACACTGGGGCTTAAGTGTTTTCTCTAAGACAGATGAGTATATTCTACTCGGCAACACAGAGTTTCCTATGTTACAGGGAAAGTGTGCCAGTGGCTAATAGGATGGAATTTCACTTTCTTTTTGATGCTCTGGTTCATCTTCAACTCCAAGATCTACACTGACAGAGCAGGAATTGTCTAGAAGTTTCCTAGTTAGCCTAGTAAATGGAAAGAGAGCTTCTGCAATCTCATACCAAAGGTTAAAGGCTGGCCTAGAAGTGCATGTTTTTCCTAGAAACTCATTGGCTATCAAAAGTCATGTGATTTCTCCCTTCCAAGAACTACAGAAAGTACCCGAAGCTGAACACAGGAAAAAGCTAGTTGTGATGGTTTGAAAGAAAATATCTCCATAAGTTCATAGGGAGTGGCGCTATTAGGAGGTGTGGCCTTGCTGGAGGAAGTGTGTCACTGGGGGTGGGCCTTGAGGTCTCAGATGCTCAAGCCTGGCTGGTGTGTCACAGTTTCTTCCTGCTGCATGTGGATCCAGATGTAGAACTCTTAGCTCCTACTCCAACACCATGTCTGCCTGCAAGCTGTCATGCTTCTCACTATGACAAAAATGGACTAAACCTCTGAAACTTTAAGCCAGCCCCAGTTAAATGTTTTCCTTTATAAGAGTTGCCATAGTCATGGTGTCTTTTCACAGCAATAAAACCCCTACAAAGACACTAGTGAAGAGTACTAAGGACCAGTGGTTACCTGGGTGCACTGTCCCATCACTGCTTAGACTGGATACATGAACCCTGAACTAAACCAGCAACCATGTCCTGAAATTAAATGAGCCACGATGTTTAAATACAGAGGAGATCAAAGAAACCACAAGCAATGTTCATACTCAGGCAGCCCATGGTACATTATGTTTTAAGGTAAAGCTGATTATGAACACAATATCTGAAGTGTGAAAACATTTCATTCACTGTTACATATTTTGCAGTGATTTATACATATAGCTGTATATTTTAATTGCCTATTATAATTTACAGAGGAATTGATAGAGTCTTCCAGATAACTGAAAAATCAAGTTGCCCTGTGCCTGTTACTTGCACATTGGAGATGTTTTTAGAACCATGATGATTCAGCCTGTGGCCTTGAATTCCTCAATGCCATTCCAAGGGTACACTGCCTAGTATATGATTTCTTGACAGGGACTGGAGAATTGAAATGAAATCCAGAGCCTGAATAAACCAATGGCTTGTGAAACTGTGCCTTATTCCTGACACCAGGCCTCCAATGAATTTGTAAAGGTTGGGCAAAACTTTGAGCTGCTGAAAAGACCAATTTCACATACTGATGCCTCTGAACATTAATCTAAAAATGAAGAAATGATGAAAAGATAGAGAAATTGTGGTAAGCATTGATATTTTAAAAAATGAACAGAATGAATGTATCTGTGTCATTTTAAAATAGAAGACTAAATTGGGGGAGGTGCTATGGGATGTTCTGTATGTTAAATGTGTTGCTCTGATTGGTTAATAAATAAAACACTGGTTGGCCAGTAGCCGGGCAGGAAGTATAGTATAGGCGGGACAAGGAGAGAGGAGAATTCTGGGAAGTGGAAGGCTGAGGCAGAGAGACGCTGCCAGCCGCCACCATGAAAAGCAAGATGTAAGGTACCGGTAAGCCACGAGCCACGTGGCAATTTATAGACTAATAGATATGGGTTAATTTAAGATATAAGAACTAGGTAACAAGAAGCCTGCTGTGGCCATACAGTTTGTAAGCAATATAAGTCTCTGTGTGTTTACTTGGTTGGGTCTGAGAGGCTGTGGGACTGGTGGGTGAGAGAGATTTGTCCTGACCGTGGGCCAGGCAGGACTGGAGAAAACTCCAGCTACAGGGAGGGGGTGCTACACACTTTTAATCCCAGCACTTGGTAGTCAGAGGTAGGCAGATCTCTGTGAGTTCGAGACCAGCCTGGTCTACAGAGCGAGTTCTAGGACATCCAAGGCTACAAAGAGAAACCGTGTCTCGAAAAATAAAACAAAACAAACAAAAAATAGAAGACTGAAAGATTTCTCTCTACATGGTTTTAATTCACAGGGCAACACAAGCATTGTGGCCATAGTAGAATGTAAGTCAGAGCTCTGTGATTGCCCTCAGCAACTCTATTCTCACTCAGCAGCCTTAAGCACTTGAACTATAGACCTCTCACACTCCTCATAATGGAGACTCTGCAGTTGGATCCCTCTTGGTCACCAGAGACAGTAGGATATATTGGACTATGGCTCAGATCTGGATGCTCAGCATCCTCTGTCTCTAGAAAAGATGCTTCCCACCACTGCACGACTCCCCAGGCTTGGGCAGTGACTGGAAGGACAGAACTGTCTATGTTATTTCCTACACAGCTTCTAGCATCCAAGAGCAATCAGTTGTAGGAGAAAAAGCCGAGGTCACTTGGGTTATGAGGAAGCACAGGCTGGGGACTGCCTCTTAAGAGATACATCACGGGTTAGAATCTCAGCTAGTCTAGGCTGAGAACTGGACATGTCTATGAGCCATCCCAAGGATCTCTCCTACCGCTCCAGTAGACACTCTGTAATGTACCCCTTCCAAGTCACCAAGTTGCCAGCTTTCAGCCTTCCCTTGTCCTCTTGTTGACTTCTGTTTCCACAGCATAACTACACCTATACAGAGACTTATTTATTTCTTAAAACAAAGAATTACTGTCCAGGCATCCCACAACATCTCATCTGGACATGTGGATATATTATTAGGAAAGACATTTAAGCTGCAAGTATAGGCTTAAATCCCCCTGAGATCAGCTCATCTGCTGCTTACTCTTTTGTAGATAACTCAATACTGTGGAACCACCATTAGATCATGTCTAAAGGATGAGTGTGGTGATATTTTATTTGTGCTCTAACAAGTAAAACTTATCTGGGGATCAGAGGACAGAGTCAGCCACTAGATTAGACATAGAGGCCAGACAGTGGTAGCACACACCTTTAATCCTATCACTGGGAAGGCAGAGACCCGTCTGGATCTCTGCCAGTCCAAGGCCACCCTGGAAACAGCCAGGCAGTAGTGGCTCACACCTTTAATCCCAAGGATTGAGATCTCATGTCTTTGCTTGGAAAGGACACACGCCTTTAATCCGAGGAAGTGATGGTAGGAAGCAAAAAGGTATATAAGGTGTGAGGACCAGGAACTGGAGGCTTTTAGACTTTTAACAGAAGTTCAGCTCAGATCTCCTCTGGGTGAGGACTCAGAGGCTTCCAGTCTGAGGAAACAGAATCGGCTGAGGAGTTGGTGAGGTGAGGTTGACTGTGGCTTGTTCTATTCCTCTGATCTCTCAGTTTTCACCCCAATATCTGGCTCCAGGTTTTTTTTTTTTTAATAATAAGATCATTTAAGATTCATGTTACAGATGAGTTAGTGCCTGTATAGACCCAGCTTATTAGAGTCATATGGAAGCATCTATGGGAAAAATGCTGGCCTCTGCCCACTGAAGGGATCCTCCAGCATCCCAGAGTGAAGAGGGTTGGGTAACGTCACTCAGCGGCAGTCTACATATTCTCTGGAATCATCTCCATAGTCATTTGGAGCTCATTGCTTCAATGTAAATAGAAAAAAAAATTTAGAGATGGCGCTCCAGGTAAGACTTTGCCCTTTCAACCCTTCATTATCCCAGCTTCTTGGCCCCGTTTCCTGCACACAGGAACACTTACTGTCAGGTGAATGTAGGAATGCAGAAGGAGGTGGTCATGCCACCATGATCACCTCTGCACTGACAGTGGGATGTGATCCCATGAGTAAGCTGTTGCGCAGCATGTCTGGGATGACTGAGATTAATAGAAGCCACAGACTGGTGCGGGTGAGTAATGCAGCCCCCCATGGACAGGCGAGAGGGTGGTCAGTGAAGGCTCGGCCCCATGCAGCCTGCCTCGCCGCTCCAGTTAGTCCCCACCATGGCAGCCCTGTACATGAGCAAATTCAAGCTGGGGCTTCTTGACAAAGGAGTCAGGATCAGTCAATAGGATTGGGTAATCACCTATTTACCTCACATCGGTGGACTATGGAATATAAAAGCTATTGTGTATTGAATATTGACTAGTATCCACTTTTACTCACTTTAGAGAACCCAAAAGATCATGGATGCGACAGCAGAAAGCTACTATGTACTCCTCAATACCCCACAACTCCGTCTCTTCAATTTTAAAGTGAAGTGCCCCCCAGTTTAAAATCCCATAACTGAGCATGGCAGAATATTACTACCTGAAGCTGGGGGTGGAGGTGGGGACTTGAGGTCATGCTATACTCTGCTCCCATACTTAGGATATGTTCAAAATTTTACCTGAACATTCAAAAGCAATCTGTCATTTTTTCCTTCTTATAAGATATATATATTAGATGAGACAGTGTCTCTCTGACTACCCCTGGCCATCCTAGAACTTGCTTTGTAGACTAGGATGACCTAAAATTCAGAGATTTGCTTGCCTCTGCCTCCCAAATTCTGGGATTAAAGGCATGCACCACTACCTTCTTGCTAGATTTTTTTTAAAGTGTGTGTGTGTGTGTGTGTGTGTGTGTGTGTGTGTGTGTGTATGTATGTATGTTCATATGTATAAAGGTACCCAAAGGTGCCAGAAGAAGGTGTTAAATCCCCTATAGCTGGGGTTACAGGTGATTGTGAGCCACGTAAAGTGGGTGCTAGGAGCCAAACTCAGGTCCTCTGCAAGAGCAGTACAACTCTTAACCACTGAGTCATCTCTCCAGCCCGAAATCTATCATTTTCCTAACTATCTTTTGCTGCTGTCAGTTTCTGAAGATACATAGCATAGATGGCTATTGATTCATGCATCTCAAGGGTGTTCAAATCTTCAGTAATAAAAAAATTAGCATATAATGTTCTGACTCACCCCTTTCAGTTCTGGGCAGTACAATGCAAAAATGCAGTCTTTGTTTTATGACCTTTTCAGACCCTCTGTGAAGATACTTTCATATCCAGTAGCAACACAAAATTGCTGATGATCAGATAAAGCATATTTTAGATGAATAATTCATTTCCCTGTGTAGGATTTAAGTGTTCATTAAAATGACATCTTACCATATATAATAAGTGTAACATATATAATAGACATACAAAATTCACATTATATATTTATCAGGCCACACTATGTATGTGTCATGTAGGTGTCATGTTATTTATGGCAGGGACTTTTGACCCCCTGCAGTGCATCTGGAGGACACTCAGAAAGCAAACAATGCTTCCCTAACTCAAAGTGAACAAGAATGGGGCTGTTTTCATTTTGTGCAAATGAACAATTTCATTTCTATTTCAAGTTCTCTTTACACCAAAATAACATAGGCTGAATCATAGACTATTTTGGGCATCTTCCTTCCCCTGTGGTAGTTTGTCATTTGGGGGAGGGACTTCAAACTGTGAGGAAGGTGTTCCACATTGTCATCTCATCATGTCAGCATCCTGACACCCCATTCTACTGGAACTCCCTCTGCCCATGAAGCCATCACCAGCTTGAATCTCATGTCTCCAAATAAGGTCCCCTGGGGAGTAGGTAGCAGTTCTGTGAACCCCACACCAGGTCAACCACAGTGAGACAATGGGGATGTGCTAGATTCAAGTACTCAACACTCCACACAGAGCCTCTGGCTAGAGCCTGGCCTTTTTCCTGGGGTGGTACCTAGGGACACAAGGCTCGTAGCCTCTTGGTGCTCAGATTTTCTCAGTTTAACTAAAGGTGCTACTGAAAAACCAGCCTGCCCCCATCTTAGGCTTGAAAACCATATTTTAATAAAGACAAAAAAGGCTCATTTCTGATCATGATTAAATCTTTGCTTCTCAAAGATTGGGCTATGCCCCACCTACAACCTTAATGCCTGTTCCAGGAAATGGCAACCATGTCTTTTTTTCCAAAAAGTTGTATGGCCACCTTGAAACCATGTCTTTATTTCAGGAGGTTGTTATGACCATCTGACAGCCCTACCTTCGTTTCCAGAGGTTATTATGATCACTTGTTGCTATGACCTCTTTGTTATGTTCTACTTCTTTAACCCCACCTATTTGTCTGCCAAATCCCCCATTTGGAAACCCCCTACTCCTGAGCTATAAAAACCTTATTTTCCCCATATCCAATGCTGACCTCTTGAACCCCACCTTAGAGGGAGGCAGCCCATGTACATGAATAAAAAAGCTTGCTTTAATTAATTTGGACATGATGATTTGGGTCAGTGGTCTTTCTCCTCACATCTGTGGGACTACCACTACCATCTCCCAGGTTAGTAACAGGTCAACGCAGAACACACCTGTGTGTCTCTCCACAAATCCACAGTACACACTCAGTCTTGTCCTTCCCTGTATCTCTCTCTACCATGGCCAGTCCAGGGATTCTTCTCTACTCTAGAATGGAGGCCCCTTCTAACGCATCGGGTAGTAGTTCTAGCCTGTTGTTTATGCCTTGGGTACCCTCAGGGCCAGGCTTTTGAAAATGAAAGCCTTTTTTTTTCTCTTGTTGCACTCACACAAATTCACCATGACAAGGACTCCTTGAAGCCTGAGCTTGTTATGGAGTTACAGAATAACAGCCAAAAAAAAAAAAAAGAATACATAAATAAATAAATAAAACAAAGAGACAATTAAAACTCCCGTTACTGTTTTAAAATATGATTCTGCCTCAAACACACTCTGGGTTTTCTACAGCTCTCAATTTGCAGAACCTCAGCTTTACCTTCAAAGCTCTCTGTCCTGACAAGGATTCCTCCTGGGGTCCTCATCCATGCTCTGGTTCTTTTCCTCAGCAATGAATCGCCAGCTCAGGCCACAGAGTCTGCTACAAAGCTGCCTGAGAAGCCTCCTATGACTTCCCAAGCTAGTGTGGGCTTTTGTGTATTTCAGTGACTCCATGATCCTGGAGAAGCAGTCTTTCAGCTTGGCCTCTCTGCTGAAAGAACGGGGCTGTGAGCCCTCGAGGCCAGAACGGGAGATGGGCTCGGTAATAGACAGGACCCTGACCTCCAGCACTATTGGATTCCTATGTGCTGAGCTTGTGGCTTCGATGCCAACCCGAGTCTCCTCCTGTAGGTCCCTGGGGTCTATAGGCAGAGGCTGCTGGGTGCCCTTTGGACCCTCTGGATGTGTTAGAGTCGAATCTCAGGTTAGAAGCAGCTTCCCAATCTAAACTCCATCATTTGAAATTCCTCCCCAGGAAAGGTATTTGATCCTCCAAGGCTAGGACTAAAAGTTTCATTTCTACTTGTGGATATCAGGCTGACTTCCTCCCTCTCTACTTTGGCCTCCAGAATTAAAAAGGATATTCATGAGGTCACTCTGTACCCCAAAGATATATCAGGTTGTTTCTTCCCCATTATTCTGAATATAGCATCCTTTATGCTACAGCTGTTTGCACATGAAATTTATTTTGAAAACTACCAGAGGAGCTATATTTAAATTGAAATATTTATATTTAGACTTAAAACTATTAGAGGATCACAATTCTCCTCTGTGGTCTGCTAAACAACAGCTTCCCAATGTAAGGGCTAAAGTTATGTTTTAAGTTTTAATGGCTGTGCTTAAGGGAATCTATAAAACAAAAAGGGCCAACCTATAAGCCCCACTTGCCCAAGGACAGATCACTTCCTGGAATGCTGGGGGCTGTTCATGGAAGAAAACAAGCCATGTGTTTTCACTTCAGCAAACAAGGTTGGTTGTCTCAACTGCACAGGATGTGCTTGATGGCATGTGGGTAAGGGGACATAGACAGGAAGTACGTCAGGATGTGTGCTTGCTCCTGATTGGATGAAAGCAGGAAGGACATAGCTAGCCTTGTGAGTTTTGCCTTTATACACCTAACGTAATTTATGGCCATTCTCTGGGAATCTCAGGTATGGACCAGGCCAGTGTTCATCTTCCTGGCCAGTATTGAATAAAGCTTGCTTCCAAGTTGGCTTAAAAATTGTGGTAGTGATCTTATACTCACCTGGGGGGATTAACACCCAATGTGTTCACATTCTAGGCCTGGCCCCTGCGAGTATTAAGAGTGATATAAATAACAAAGACCTTTGCAGAGGTGACTAAATTCAGCCCTGAGATGGAGAAGTTATCCTGAAATGCCTAGTAGGCCCAACGCAATCAGCACAGCCCTTAGAACAGAAGGCAGGAGGGGGCTAGAGTCTGGAAATTGTATAAGGACAGAAACAGAAATCATGGGGGTCAGAGGTGGGGTGGGGGATAGGACGGGCACAAGCCAAAGAAAACCAAACAGCACCTAGCAGCTAGAACAGAGAAGAAAAGTCTTCCCTTAGGAGTTCCCAGCAAATAGCCCAGGTGATAGCTTGATAAAGCCTTTAGCCCTGTAGGATTGTATCCTGAAACTTTAGTCCTATAAAAGAGTTTAGTCTCTCAGGACTTTACCCTGTTAGTCATTCCAGATATCTGGCTTCTGGTACTCTAAGATTTCCAGAATGGTACCTGTGTGGTAAGTCAACAGAGCAGTCACAGGAAACAAAGTATATTTTCTCACTCAAACCCATCACAGCTCACCAGATGAGAAGAACAGCGGGGCTGGCCAGATCTCATTCTAGAACTTGCACATACTACTTTGGGATTGGTGAAGCAATAGAGGGTTTCTTACCAAGGAGACACTTGCTATCTGTCTGCCCCTTCAGAGTACAGAGACCGGCAAGCTTCCTGTGAGGTGGAAAATACCAAATTGTATAGTGAGCTTCCTATGAGGTGGGAAATACCACATTAAGCCTTGACTCAGTAGACTATTTTGAACCCGGCTGTGCTTGCTAGCTGAATGGTTCAAAGCCAGTTACTGGACCTTTGAGAAAAGGAAAAGATCAATGTCTTCTTAAAAGATACCTTAGTGGTAAGGTGAAAGCTGAAGGCTTGATACACTACTCAAGCCTTCACACCCACAAGGTACACTTAGAGATAAAAAAGAGGCAGAGACGATCTGAAGGATTTTAGCCATTTGCATTTCCTGCTTCCTTGGATTTCAGATAAATGAGGGTTTACTGGAATCTGCCTCAGGTTTGCGTTCATCACGGGCAGGCACTGGACTCTGCCTCTCAGGTCCCTTCCAGCCCTGCCATCCTATAATTCTAAATGTCAGCAAGAATGATCTGAAGGTGGGACCGTTAATTCTCTCCTGGCAGATAGACAGAGACTGAAGGCCCGGGAAGGACACTGGCGTTGATCGGGAATGAAGGATGGCACGGGCTGCTGGAGACTTGGAGTGTTTTATTCATGCACTCTTTATTCATTTATTCATTACACATATAATCACAGAGTGAATATTGCCTGCACCAGGGGCTAGAGTAGACACTGGCAAAGAGGAACAAAGGGTGACTGAGGATAAAGAGAGTTATGAGAAGGAACCAAGCAAGGTTTGTGACCTCGGGGGTTTTACATCAAGTGGAAGTCACAGACACACAACCAATCACAGCCCCAGTATCCCTCAGCCTCCCACTCCTGGAGTCTCCAGGAGATCACAGATATTTCTATCCACACCAGGAAACTGCTTACCCAGAAAACATCTTCTTGCAAAACCACCTCACATCTTGGCAGGGGCTTACATAAGAACATTCTACTTTCTCTCGCCACCATTCTGGGGCTGCTGGCTGCTGTTCTCATCTGGAGGGACTTTGACAGCCTCATGCTATCTGCTGCCGTCAGAGAAAGCAGGAAGAACTGTTCTTCATCCTGCATTTCGTAGATGTAGTCACATTAGGAAGTAACCTTCAATCCAGGGCTTGTGACAATTAAACCACCCTCAATTCCCTGGAGTTGAAGCATCTTCCAAAGCCCTTGCTGGATTTTGTTCAACACTCACCACGTTCTTACCAAAGAGTTCATGGGCTTCTGTTTTCAAAGAAACCAGCGTTCACCCAGCACCAACTCCTCCCTGTCCCTGCCTTCCCGTTTACTCCACTCTTCCCTTTCTCCTTTCTTCCTTCCCTCATTTGCTCCCTTTCTCCTGTCCTGGGCATAGCTGGTAATTTGTGTGGTAGGAATAGGAAGAGGGAAGGTTCAAGGGGAGTCATTTGTAGAGAAGATGGCCTTTCCCATCTACTGGTTCCATGTACATCCCTTCTTCTCTTCCCTCTGCCCACCCTGCAGAGCAAACACCCAGATTCCCCGGAACCTTAGTCCTCACCAGGTGCTTACCATGGTATTTCCCCAACAAAGTGCTTCAGAATCTATCTACATATATACAAATACATACATGCATACCAGAACAATTAATGTAAAAAGAGACCATGAATTTGAAGGAGAGTGGGAGAGGTATATGGGAGGCTTTGGAGGGAGGAAAGAGAAGGGAGAAACATTGTAATTAAATTATAATCTCAAAACCAAACAAAAACAGAAAAGAAAAAAAACAAAGGTCTGGGTCTCATGTGTGAAACTGTCAGTATAAAATAGAGTAAACAAAGTCCATAAAACTCCTTCCATTTCATCCCCTAAAGCACCAGCACACATCTGTCATCTGTTATGTGAGGACACAGGACAGATATCCGACTCGTGAGCCAGCAGTGTGGTGACAAGATGATGTTATATTGCCAAGGCCAGCAGGTTGGGGGAGGGGCCGCGCCCACACTCTGGTAGTGACAGGCAGAGCCTGCAGCATCCACCCTTTACCCAGAGCAGATGTTCCACCCCTGATTCAGGAGTCTAAGTGCTTCTAAATACCAGGCATGTGCCAGATGGCACTATAGGAGGCTTTCCTGGCTACAGGCTGACTTAAAACAAGGAGGTGCAGGTTGGTGCCCTGAGATAGGGTGAGGGGGCATATACAAACCTAGGTGCGTTTACCGGGGAGCTGATACCACTTGTGCTCTGGGGCCTGTCATTTGTGTTACTTTCTTCTTCTAAAGTCCAGTTCCTAACTTTTAACTTGTAATTTATATCGATCTTGAAGAGGTCCCTTCGATTTTTAAGTGTTGGGTCCCCCAGAAGACATCGGTCTTGTGTACCAGAGTCTGTGTTCCCTATGTCTACAACCTGGGCACAGACACATAAGTGCATGATGTCCCTGGACCAGCCCTAGCAAAGCAAGAGCTGTGGTAAATTTCTTCCTCGATTTCTCCTCTTTTTCAGAGCCCGTGACCTTGGATCGCAGATCTCTCCAGGCTCCCACACTGAACACAGATAAGTCGCCACACTGCTTCTCATGCCCCATTGTCAAATCTGGTCCTTTGCAATCCACACCCCCGGGCTTGTTTTGGTGAGCACAGTTCTACAGGGCATGGCCCAGCCCTGCCTGTTGCTCCTGCTGTTGCTTATATTGCTTTCATGAGACAGTGTTAAGGGACTGTCACAAAAGCTAACCTGCCCCAGAGCCTCGGGGAGTTCTTTTCTTGCTTCTACAAGGTTTGTTATCCCTTGACTGGATTCCAGGAAACTTTAACACTGCTCCTGATAACACTAAAGATCTATTTAAATCTGAATGACTATGAATTCATCTCCCCCACCACACACACACACACACACACACACACACACACACACACACAAGCAATGCTTAGGCTCCATAATCACCATCAGCTCCCTGAGCCACTTTGCTTCTCACCCTTCCACTCACTGAACCACACTGCCGTGTTCTTCCAACAGTGAATGTTGTCCAGTTCCCATAGCTTGGCCCTGGCTCGCTTTGTGTTCTGCCTAGGAGCCCTTTCCTCTGACGTTGTCCCAACTCTGGACACAAACCTGCCTACCTGCAAGGCTTTCCGTGACCATCATTGCATGTCCACACCTCCCTATCACTTTGTTTGCATGTGCTAGCTTCTTTTTTCATAGTTCCTACAGCTATCTTGTTTGAGTCTTTACCTGTTTACCATTTGTTTTCAGACATTAGCATAAACTTTGTGGGACCAGGGGCTGCTCTGTTGGCTCCAAGTTGGAAAAGTGCTGAACACAATAGCATCCTCCAAGAACATATGTTGAAAAAGCTATGCAAAGCAGTATGGCTATGCTTGAGCAAGGTCATCCTGAACAAAGGAAGGGAATGGCCACCAGCAGAAGCATTTCAACACTGCGTACTCAGCAAGGTGTGCACACTGCAGAGACTTAGTCACAGGGTGAATCGGGCTCCTTCAAGAAACTTGGGTCTAGGTTTCAGGTTTCATCTGTAACCAAGAGAACATCAGGGACTGAGATGGATTTAAGCCACAGTTTAGGACTCCATTACTGGAGAAGGGCGACACCCAGGCTTCAGGCCAAACGAGTGAATCTAATTGTTTATCTTCCTGATAATAATCCAGTAGATAGATAACAGTAGGGTACTTAAAAGAAAACAGAAGCATAGCCTTCACCTTAGAAGCTCAGATAGCAATATATAACAGTCAATAGCAGTGAGCATGTCTAATGCCACGCCTTCCTGCTGTTAGCCAATCATGTTTCTGAGATGTCTTTCTACTCTAGTTCCTACCGTGCAGCCCCGCAGTCACCATGCCCCTCTGACAAGCTCAGAAGCTTCTCTTGGTGTTCCACTTCTTGCTCTTCTCCCCATACTTAGAGTGTCTTCCTCATGCCTCCCACTTGCCTATGGTCTGT
>CABHPR010134917.1:8187-32476 GCA_902168415.1 Peromyscus melanophrys
ACACACACACACACACACACACACACACACACACACACACACACACAGTACCCACTGATGGTGCTATTTAGGGAAGCCACAGCAGATTTAGGAGGTGAGGTCTGGCTGGTTGCTGCAGGAAACAGGTAACTTGGATCAGGCTCCTTAAAAGGTTATGCCTGGCCAGAGTTCCTCTCTTTCTCTGCTTTCAGGCCACCCTTATGTGACACGTTTTTGTTCTAACAACACACCACCACTCCTTCCTCGGTGTGATGAGCTAGAGTTTTTGAAACAGAATCCAAATAAAGTCTTCTTCCTTCTCTAGGTTACATCTGATTTTCTTCATAATGATGGAAAAGTTAACTAACACACATGTAAATCTCTCTCCTCCTCCCTCCCCCTTCGTGTGTGTGTGTGTGTGTGTGTGTGTGTGTGTGTGTGTGTGTGTGTGTGTTATAGGGAGATAGATTTATTGCAAGGAAATTGGCTCACAGGCTACGAAAGCTAAGACATCCAGACCCAGGAGAACCAATGGTGTAAGCTGCAGTCAAAATGTAAGACTGAAAACAGGACATCAGTGCTCACACTGGCAGCCTTCTGTTCTACCTGGGTTCCATACTGGCTAGAGAAGCCCCACCCACATCAGGGATAGCAGTAGCTTTTCTCAGTCTGTCTATTCAGATAGAAGCCTCATCCTCAAACACCCCCACAGACATGTCCAGAATATGCTTAGAACAAATATCCGAGCCCTCCCTGGCCAGACATGTTTGCATACAAAATTAACCAACATAATACCTGTTGATATTGTTCCATAATATTTGTTGACAGAATAAACAATTAAATAAGTTATTTGAGTTCAACAGAGGTAGACATGCTCAGGTGTGCTTGAGAGTGAATGGAAAACATCTCCTTATACTCCCCAGTTATAACCAGAGGCAATATGCTTCTACAAGTCCCAACTACTGGCCACCCCACCTCTAAGGCTCTCTGCATGGCCTGAGGGCCGAGGCTAGTCTTCTCCCAGATGCATAGCTTCTGTCTTCGGTGCTGCCATCATGGTAAGAGTAGGAATCAGAGCCTGGCTTAGCTAGAGGCTGCTAATCTTGGCAGTTACCTCTTGGAAGTTACCCCCTGCCCAGGCTGGGCATGGTCCACAGAGTCGCAGAGGAGCCTCCAAAAGAGAGCTTAGAGCCTCTAAGTTTCTGAAGGGTCCTTGTTCGGGATTACAGGAAACCATCACTGGTACAAGAGGTTTACAGTGATTGAAAGTGCTCTGGAAAGCCTACCTGTAACCTTTCTCTAAACCAGCACCATGATAATCCGTCCTCTATGACAGATCAATAAGGGCACTTCTAGGAAGCTTCTGATTAACAGGGCATAATGCTTCCCAGAATACTTTCCAACTTCTATGTTGGTCAACAGTTTCTTGTTTGCTGCATCTAATTATAAACCCCAATTGCTGAGGCTGTGTGTATATTGATCAAACCACAACCATCCTGTTATACTAGCATTGCTATGGGGGAAAAAAAACACCTTCTGTAGCTAGAGTTTTCCTGCCTGGCCCACGGTCAGGACAAATCTCTTTCACCTGCCAGTCCCACAGCCGCTCAGACCCAACCAAGTAAACACAGAGACTTATATTGCTTACAAACTGTATGGCCGTGGCAGGCTTCTTGCTAACTCTTCTTATATCTTAAATTAATCCATTTCTATAATTCTGTACCTTGCCACATGGCTCGTGGCTTACCGGCATCTTTACAGGCTGCTTGTCCTGGCGGTGGCTGGCAGCGTCTGGCAGCCTCTCCTTCCACCTTCCTGCTCTTTTTATTCTCTCTGTTAGTCCCGCCTACACTTCCTGCCTAGCCACTGGCCAATCAGTGTTTTATTAGCAACACATTTGCCATACAGAACATCCCACAGCAACCTTCTCTGCTTGCAAGATCACAGCCCCCTGGTTCGGCTGGAGCTAATCCATTACTAAGGCAGTGGTAGGTTATACACCAAATATTTAACATATTAGCCTATAGTGTCTGAACAAGGAGAGGACAGAATATTCCAGAAGAGTAAAGTAACTTCTTGCATATGGACAGTGTATCTAAGATACATGATTCTGAATAACTAAAATAACTAGGGACTTAGTAACCCTTCAGGACCTGAAGATCGTACCCCTGAGTAGGGAATATATGGTTAAACACTGTATGCCCTGAGGTAGGGATATTCTTTCCTGATGGTTCAAGCATTTTTACATGGCTGTTTTTTGTTTTTGTTTTTTTGTTTTGTTTTGTTTTTTTACAGGCCCAGTCCTTAAACCTCCAAGAAAGAGATCTCAGAGAACCTACTTCCTGTGCCTTTTCACAGAGTAGTCTGTCCACACCACAGTACTTACATTCTTGCTTCAAAATTGATTATCTATTTATCCCCCTCCCCACTAGACCATGGGTTCCCAGGGGCACAGCCTATGCTTTATTCATGATCATATTCCAAGAAAATGCTTAGTAAGTAACTCAATGGCCACAGTGAATCCAGGCAATAATCATAAGAAAACTGGGAATAGTAAAATCCAAGGCAGTCTGGAAAGAAGCGCTATGTGGATCAACTGTTTTTATCAAATCTACCAATAACAGGTACCTACTAAGCTGCATTAGTGGTTATGGCTAGCCACAGAATGGAACTGGAAAGCATTTATCAGAAACTGTGCCTTTCATTAAACATTGCTTTAGGACATTCAGAGCTCTTACGATGGAGAGAATTGGGGGTGGGGGGTGGTAACTGGGGCAGTTCCTGAGGTACTGAGAGTGTGGGAGACTGTGGGAGTCCGGCTCCTACCTTTCCCACCTTTTCTAGGATTCTTAGGAGGAGGAGAAAGGGATAACAAAATATTAGATAGAAAGAGAGACCTAGCTGAAAAAAAAAAAGACAGAAACACAGAATAGCTTCGGGAGGACCTGGGTCAATACCCAAAGGACTTTTCCGTTTATTCAAAAGGGCTTTTAATAACAATGCCAAGGGGTGGGCCAAAAGACCTCCCTCTGGCTAGATCAAAGCACACTTCACAGCCAAGTGAGGACCCTTCCAAACACCTGGTAACCAAGCCTGTGGTCAAATCAGCGCTTTATGCAGCCCTGCTGGGTAAAGCAAGCTCAGATTCTTGGATCCTGAGTAAGTTCTCACTAGGAAACCTCTGTGGGTCTCCACACAAGAGTCTTCTCTGTACTGAACTACTAAAGGCAGATCCTTCACACATGTGGAATGCTCTCATCCCTTTATCTCTTCCCCCATATGTTGTATGATATTTTGTCTGTGTTCTGACAAATAAAGCTTGCCTAGAGATCAGAGGGTAGAGCTAGCCACTAGTGCACCATAGAGACCAGGCCATGGTGGCACACACCTTTAACCCCAGCACTTGGGAGGAGAAAGTAGGAAGATCAGGATTTCAAGGCCACCCTGGGCTACATGAGATTGAATTAGTCTAAAAGAGAAACAGAGCCAGGTGGTGGTGGCTCACACCTTTAATCCCAGCACAATCAGGAGGTGGAGACAGGAATATAAGGCAGGTGGAGACAGGATCCTGGCCCATTCAGTATGAGGATTTGTAGAGACAGGATCACAGCCATTTGGTCTGAGGATTGGTAGAGGTAAGAAGTGACTATGGCTGCTGCTCTGCTTCTGTGATCTTTCAGCTCTCACCCTTGATATTTGACTCTGGGTTTTTATTGTTAAGACTAATTAGGATTGCACATCACCCATACCTCCCCAAACACAAGTCACTCAAACTGTAGAGTCCCTACCTTGGCTACATTTGCTATTGGACAGTGACTGTGATATGCTCTGTGGATAATATGTTCCTTGTGGCCTCTTCAATGATTAATCTTGTCTAGGCCAATTCTGATTCTTAGCAGCACACTTAGCTCCCCTGCCAGAACTAAGAGTGCTTTACATTCTTTAAAATGAATTTTTTTTCTTAAAGAATCTTCATGGCACCCAAAGACACTGCTGATAGTCATTCCTTTTCTTCCCCTAGATTTAATTTATTTTATTTATCTGGAATAAAAATCATATGTAGTAGCCACAGCTGGAGTTTGAGTCCTTTGAGTGGAGACTCTGGTATGGGTTTCCACAAAAATAGTCAGTGAATTCCTGATAGGGAGACTTGGTGAATACATTGTCTTTTCAGAGGTCAACGGTCAGTTATCAGTAGGTCTTAGAGAGAGCATCAGAGGTGCCATTGGTGAAGTTGCCCAGGGTAGCAGCATAGTTAACGTGTATCTGTCATCAACACTGGCCCTCAGCAGCCGCTACATGGGCACAAGAGCAAAGATGGTGCTAGTGGCTCTGTAGAATAGCACTCATCTGCACAAAGCCACCATGGCCTGTCACCTTGCATGGGACATTGTGTGACTTGCCAATCTTGTTCCCCCAGTAACCATTCTGATCTGGGACAATGGAAAGCTTGGCTAAGATGATGGGTCCTCAGACAGCAGTGGCTGCCTTCTTGAAACACTTAATACCCAAGCCAACATGACCATTGTAGTCCCCAGTAGGGTCAAAGCCTTGAACATGGCCATCTCAAGTCTGCTTTTTGTGCTATCTTGGTCTTTAGACTCATCATTTAGGGTTGCTCCCAGATGCCTTAATGGCTAAGGAGAACAGGGTTATCTCCAGGTACTTGATCTTCGTGTTGTTAATGGGAGAGCCCAGCTCAGTGATGGAGATCCACTCATCTTTGGCTAAAACCACTGTCTAATTCTCCTCAGAAGCTCTTGTAGCCTCAGAAGCCTGGGTCCCTGAGATTCACCATCTGATGTTTTCCCAAGGATTTTTTTTTCTTTTCCTTCTATTTTCCCAGCTATGTATTTTCTACAGCACCCACTTTTTCAGACATGAAGATTCAGTGTCATTCTTTATGAAATACATATCCAATCAACTCAAAATGCATGGTGACGCTAGAAAATAGAAATTTGGGACAAATCTGAGCCCTTCCCTCCCTCAGGTTACAGTTTACACATATGGAGAGTCTGATCTTGTTAAGACAGCTGGGAAATTCCCAAGGGATGATTGAACTTGATATCCAATCCACAGCATAAGCCCTGTCTTACAAGAGAGTCTCCCTTTGGTTGCAGATAACTTTCCCTTCTCTTTTGACAAGGAAACAAGATGAGTAGACTTGTACAGCAGAGTTCTGGGAGAGACTTTTTTCTCAGAATTCAATGTCAGTAATATATTTACCTCAAGTCAGCCTTGGCCAAGTAGGGTGTGAGGTATGGAGGAATGAATGTAGCACCTCAGAGAGGCTCCCAGGGAGGAATGAACCATGCAGTGTGCACATGAGTCCTCAGACAGCATAGGGATGGGGAACCAGACTCCTTGGTCTTGCTGCACGTGGGGCTGGAGATATGGCTCAAATGTCAAGAGCACTTGCTGCTCTTGCAGAGGATCCTGTTTGATTCCCAGCACTCACGTGGCAGCTCCTGATCACCTGTAATTCCAATTTCAGGGGACTTGTTGCCCTCTTCCAGCCTTCAAAGGCACCAGGCACACATGTGATGCACAGAAATACATGCAGGCAAAACACTCACAAACATATTTTTGTAAAATGCATCTTGCTACATGTCCCTGCCCTTCATTACCCATCTAACTACAGTGTGGAAGTCAAACTTTCTAAAACATTGCCATTTGTTTGAAGTCACTCTCCCAGAGCATCTCACCTGCATATGACTAAGCAGGAGTACCTGTTCTTTTCCTCACCCTCAACTGTTTGGGTTTTTGTTTTGTTTTGTTTTGTTTTTACTGGATTCAAAAATAGCCCAAAATTTATTCTGAGAGAAAAAAAAAGAGAGGGTGAAAAGAATTCAAATGGGAAGCATTGATTCTTTGCCTCTTTTTAAAAAGTTATTTTCTCAATGAGTATTTGGGCCAAATGATTTTGATTCAGTGATTGATGAAACCTTATCCGGCATTTCTCCTTGGAGAACTCAACTATCATTCCCAACAGGGGTTCCCACACACCTGTGCAGGACTCCTAGGGTCCTTTCTCAGAGAAATGCTCCAAGGTAGAAAGACCACCCTTAGATGGCAGAAGAGGTAGACGGCAGATAGGGGAGTCGTCTCCCACCAAAAGAAACTGCCAAACTCTGCTTAGGCTGTCCCAGTGTGCATTTCAAAACTGTACTTCAGCTTTCAGCCTAGAAGAGAATGAATGGGGGTGGGGTGGGGTAAGATCTGCCTGCCTTTTCTATTTATATGAGATTAGAGTACTGATCTCTTCAACTCTCGAACAGAGGCATCTAGAAAGCCACAAAACTCCCAGAAGGAGTTCATTTGCAAAGAAAGATATACTTGCCTTGGCCAAGGGGTTGAGAGAGTTCTCTTTGCAGAACACGCAATTTGCAAGCTTATTTGGTGCCTGATACACAGAGGACAATCACTCAATAAATACTATTGACTGGCAAATAACTTGAAAAGCAATCGGAATGCTGGTGGCATTGATGATGTCTTAACCCCTTTCAGCCTGGTTTAGGGTTGGTATTTTAAGAATCGTTCTTGAGGTTTCTGTGTTAAAGACTAGACTCATTTAGGATTCTTTTAGATCTTTACAGTCCTTTGTGTTCTATTGACCTTGGGATTTGAGGGTCAATACATCAGAGGCAACTACTGGAAATGGAGGAGTCATGGCTTCTGAGGTTTAAAACAATGCCAGTCACCAAGTACAGAAATAACTTAGCTTCCCAACAATTCTCTGAGGATGGGGAGGAGGCACAGAGGATTAAGTTCTTGCTGTGCAAACAGGAGGACCAGTGTTCAACCCCCTAGAAGCTACCTAAAGATTAAAGACACATGTGACAGCACATATGCATGCCTATGTGAGATGGGAAACTGAAGCAGGAGAATCCTCAGGGGCTCGCTCACAGCCCAGCTAGGCTGGTGCACTCAACACTCAACCAGAGATTCTGCTTCAAACCAGGTGGATGACGAAGACCGACAACCAAATGATGTTCAGGCTACCACAGTAGGTAGAAGATTCCAAAATGCACAGAATGAAATCCATCTTCTTTTCCACAAGTTCCAATACCACCTCCAGTCCTAACTTGTCACTTCTGGTTTTTTAAGCATGTTGGACATTGTGACCAGTGACAACACCACACAGCTCCTTCCCTCCCTTTATCTGTTGATGTGAACTCTGTGTATGATCTTTCTTTGCTGCCCAAAAACAGGATAAGAAGTAACAGGAGGGTAAAAGTGGGGCTAAGTTGGTTTCTGCTGGAAATGACAGAAGTTGGGGCTCATGAATAGAATGCAGCCATAGAGAATGATGTGATGTAGAAACGTCAGCTGCCATCAGCACAGGGCTGGCAAGTTGAGGGGCAGAAGGAAGAGGGAGTACAGACAAGGGCAGGGGGAGCTGTCCCAGGGTAACCATCGTGTTCATGAGATGCCGAGGGGGGTGCACAAAGGGGAGAGAGGTTTTAATAAACTCCCTATGTGTTAAGAACGATCTAGGGAAATATTCATAGCATCAAAATGGCTTTTCAGATATTGTCACTAAATGTCACAATGTCATATGTGCTAAGCAGGGGCCACCAGGGAGCTCAGCTTTGTGTGAATTGATTGCCACAGTTTCACCCAAATCCTACCAGCAGTTGGAGATGTGTTTAAACACACAATGTCAGTTAGTTTTCTGCCTTAACACAGGGCAATAAGAAGTTCCATGTGAGAACTTCATCCCACAGAATGTGAAAACTGGACAGGGTTTCAGAATAAACCCAATCCAACTGTAATAGAATGGGTTTTCCCTGCTTTGATAGGTCCTACTTAACTTAGGATTCTCCTGTTTCAGCCTCCAGATTGTTAGATTACTGGTATACACCATCACACCCTGCTTGGATTATTTTCTAATGCAGATGAAATTTGTGTTGCCTCTATAATAAATAGACTACATTAAAATCTTTAAGTGAACTCATTAACATCCTTTTGTTTCAGTTTTGGGCAATTACTTAAAAATACAATTCTGAACATACCATGCTGTTCACCCATTTAAAACAAAGTTCACAAAGAGATTAAAGGGTCTTCAATGTATTCACAAAGTTGTACAGCCATCCCCACAATCAATTTTAGAAGATTTTCATAACCCCAAAAAGCAAACCGAACTCTGGCTGTCACCCTTCAACTGTATCTCCCCACACTGTTCTCATCTGTAGGCAACCACTAGTCTACATTCTGTCTGCCTAGATTTATGTATTCTGGATATTTCACATAGAACGATAATGTGTGGTCCTTCATAATTGTCCTTCACTATTTCCAAGGATCATTCATGCTTTAATTTGTGAGTAATTTTTATGTATGCTTTTGGTCAACTATCTCTTTGTATGAGTATACCACATTTGTTTATTTATTCATCAACTGATGGACATTTGATTTGGCTCCAGATTCTGCCTGTTTTGGGTACTGTAAATAATGCTGCTTCAATGTCCCTTGTAATGCTACTATGAGCTGTAGAATCAAGTGGATAATTTCTTTAAGGACATAATTGGGACCTGAACAGAAATCATGTTAAATTGGAGGTCAATTTGAGGAGTCCTGCCTTCTTGGCAATATCCCAATGCTTATAAGTGAAATATCTTTTAATTTCTTGAACTATTCTTTAATTTACTACAACTGTGTTTTGTAGTTTCTATAGTACAAGCTTTGCACTTCTTTTGTTAAATTTATTCCCACATATATTATTCTCTTTGATACCATTGTATATTTATTTTCCCAATTTCATTTTTATACTGTTTATTGTGAGTATCTGAAAATACATTTAATCTTTACTTATTGGCTGAGATTCTGAAATTTTGCTAAAGTCATTGATAAGTTCTAATGATTTTTTAGTGAATTTCTTAAGAATTTTCCACATGCATGATCAGGTCACCCATGAATAAAGAGTTTTACCTCTTCCTCCCTCATCTGGGTGCCTTTGATTTTGTTTCCTGCTGCTCCATCTCCTCCAAATAGCAGTGAGATTTTGTAATTGCCCTTTACTGAGTTGAAAAAATTTTCTCAATCCTTTCATTGCTTTATTTTCAATCGTGAAAAGATGCCGAGTTTTGTCAAATGCTTTCTCTATGGAGATGGCAAGGTTTTTTTTTTTTTCTTCTATTGATGTAGTGAATTGCACTAAGTTGATTGCAAATGTTAAACCAAATCTACCTCCCTAGGATAAGCCCTTTCACTGTGTGCATAATGCTTTGTGTGTGCTGGTTTTCTAGCATTGTATTGAGGATTCTTATGTCTATATTCAAAGTTACCTGCAATTTCATTTTCTTTTGATGTTTGTGGTTTGGCATCACGGAGATACTGACCTCAGAGAATGGGTTTGGAAATGTTATTTGCTATTCTGTTTTTTTAGGACAGTTTGTGAATAGTTGATATTAATTCATGTTAAAATGTTTGATAGAGAACTGTTCTGATTTTTATTCATAAGCATTTATGCAAGACTCACTAGGTGCCAGGCACTATCCCACACACTAGAGTGACAGAAGCAAAGAAGTCCCTACCCTCAAAAGGGTACCCTGATATCTTTCTAATTTGGGAGGACTGTTGAGATAACTGAAGCTCAAATATTTTATGTGTTTCTGCCTTTCCTCACATTAAGACTTAACAACAACAACAAAAAGCATGGGATAAAGGCATATATAAATTTAATATTCTGGTTCCTATGGGTTTCACTAACTATTTAACATTAAAATGGCTACTCTCCACACACAACTCATTTGTATTCTTCTTCTCTCTCTTCTTTTCTCTCACTCTCTCCTCTCCAGTTCTTAAGTTCTTCCCCCTAATCATGACCCTGCTGGTGTCTACTGTTGTTATCCACTCTCTTAGTCAAGTGCAGGACTTTAGCACCCAGGATCTGCCATACATAATCAGAACTAACACCTGCCAGTGTTTACCAGCAAATGTGCCGCTCTCTCTAGGTTCCCTTCCTTGGTCTTTGCTGTCTGCAAGAAGTACTGAGAACTGTGAGATCCCTCATGTGGGGAGGCACTTGGGTGAGTGGGGAGTATCAAGGGCTTTATCGCTCTAACAACATCTTGACAGGTCCCACTATAGACAAGACTTTTCTGGCTTTGCTTTAGAAATCTCCCAGGAGTTCTAGGAATTTGTTGTGTTCGAAGCATGATGAAGCATGATGTAGAATCTCTGATGCTGGGTGGGGTTGGCCAAGACTGCCCAAGATCACTGCAGTGGGAAGGAACCTTTCAAGCTACAAGCCCAAGTGAGGAGGATAATACATCCCTATCAATACATAAGTTCAATCCACTTTGACTGGTGGATTTAATGATCTAAGCCAAAATACTTACAGTATCCAAATGATGGAAGCTTTAGAATATGACTCCAAGGAAACATGTGCAACTATGAGTAGACTGCTTTTTGTCTCATGATTATGTCATTGAACCAATGCACATAATTTAAAATAATAAAAAATTAAATCTTGAACAGTTAAAAAATTAAAGAATAAAGTATAATAATATTCATAAGTCATTCTCTGGACTCAGTATTGGAATACTATGTTGTATATGACATATCCTCTGCCAAAAAAATCGTATTATTAACTATTTACAAAACAAAACCTATAATACACATATTTCTGTTAGTAAATGTACATATACAGTTTTAATGAGCTTTCCTCTTCTGAGCTGATAGTGCTCCCTCCAAGAGCCAAAGACAACCTAACCAAAACCCCAAAACCAGACATGAGAAGCCCTCTCTTTGAGCTGTTGGCCAAGGCTGTCCAAGAAACATATAGCCTACTGCTGTTGCCCTTGGTTGCTGCCCATAGGTAGAAGGTAAGTCCCAATTGCTGAGGACACCACGCACTTAAAAAAAAAAAAAAAGAGGCTGAGCTGTAACTGACATTAATGTCCCTTCCCTGAGGACTAGCTTTCATACCAGAAGGTATCATACAGGGTCCTAAGGAGGGAAGCAGCCAGAAGTCCTACCCAGTTATGATGCTGATGAAGCACATCAGTAACTAACATGGCAGGATAGCCATACAGGTACAGTAGTGGCATGCAGACTTGGGGGCAGCCACCAACAGCTCTCTAATTGGATTTAAGATCTGCTTAATGAAGGAAATCACACCTGGTACCAGAAACCTAGCTAACTACTCAATGCTAGTGATGTCATTGTTATTTAAGGAGAATCCACAACCTCTAATCTACTAAACCAGAACAATCCTAACAATGATCTATGAACATTTGTTCTTATACCCATAGATAAACCCAGAGGTAAATGGAGTCTTTCCCTTTCATCGAGAAAGACTTCTCTTTGCTACAAATGGAGACCACTACAGAAGATCCACAACCATTCAAATTGCAAACTTGTGGAGCCCAGCCCCAGTAGATATATCTACAAACCACTCCCACACCAAAGACTCAAGAAACACAGTGGAAGAGGGCACAGAAATATTGTGAGAGCCGGAGGATCAGCAGCCTTGCTGTGAGATTGTGTCTTCTAGTAACTTCTGAAGCTACACCCGTAAAGTCTCACCAACATGACTGCCCAAACATGAGTTTAACAAGAATGACACCGATGGATGTGCCAAACAGAATGGGGAAAGGCCCACAAGGTCCAAACCCTATACAAAGAACTACAGGCAACCAAGGAAAGCTAGGGGTGGAAGAGGTGGTCTTTCCTAAGGAAACACACACTAATCTGGCCAGTCAGCCAGCCCAGAAAACACACATGCAAGTGAAACTTTATGGACTAAACAGGTTAGATTTAGGGATATATATGTGCATACATATATGCATGTAATAACAATTAGTGAAAAAAGAGGCCATGAATTTGAAAGAGAGCTGAGAGGTATATAGGAGGGTTTGGGATCAGGAAAGTGAAGGGAGAGATATTGTGATTTCTTTAAGGATACAATTTTTGCCTTAAAATGAGTTAAAATATGGTGGTGACTGAAATAAGATAGAAACTCTGTCAAATGTGGTCTAGTTCTGAACGAACCAAAGCAAACCATAAACCAGAGCAATCACTGTCACAAGACACACAGACACTGTCACAAAGACACATATAAGACAAAATGACATAATCAACAATGTCCCATTAAGATTCAGTGTCTCTGCTGATGTCTAAACCAGGTATCATATTGCTACCTCAATTGATCTGCTTCTTTTTAACCAAAAGCAAGACTCAAATGGCACAAGCCATTCAGTAGCTTCCATAAGGCAGAAAACACAAATAAAAACCTCAGCTCAGACAAAGCCCACACTCATCATGGCTTTGTGTCTTTGTTTCACATTTACACTAGCTCCAGCATTTGCCTACACTCACTCTGTGCAGATGGTAACCCTGAACCAAGCAAGTGGTAAAAGCAAGGAAAAAAAAAAAACCTAAGAGATTCCAGCCCAGCCTCTGGTTGGGCTTGTTGTGCTGGGTATGAAACAACCTGGATCCCGCCCCAGGAGCTATGGTCAAGGACGGGAGTGAAGACATAGGCATAATGTTTTAAGTAGAAAATGAGCTCCTGATTAAGTTCAGTTAGGCCATGGAATTAACAAAGGTAGAAATGAGGTGTAACACAAACCAAAAGTTGGTTTCCTATGGTTGTCAATGTGTTGTTTTCAGCTGAGAATCCCATCTTCTATGACAGAAGGCTACATGAAAAGAAAGAACAGACTGAAAAAATGTAGGATTAGCTACATAAAGATGTGTTGACTAGTTCTCAGGACTCTTAAAGGACTGTCCCATCTGAGCTCAAAGCAGGCACAAGCTAGGCAGGGGAGAGACCCAGAGAGGATAGGTAGACCAGAAGCCACATCCTCAAAGGAGGAAGAGGAGAAATTAGAAGGAAGAACCCCATAATGTTAATGAATGTCTAATGTTGGACGTCCCACTGTCCACCATCGTTGCTCAACTCATTCCCTGGCCATGCTGACTGCCTCCTTCTTGTGCTTAGATGTGAGACTCTTACTTCATGGTCTGTACATTGGCCATGACTTTCAGTGGTACATTCTTCCACCTTCTCTCCTCTGGCCAGTGACAGCTTACCCATCAGGTCCCAGTTTATTGCCAACTTTTCAAACTTTCTTCTCCAACTTTTGGTTCTAAATAGAGTGTTCCTGTTCCCACATCACATCTCATACACACTCACTCCAGTAGCATTTATCACAGTCCGTAGCTATGTCCTAATGGCTTTCTCTCATCACATCTCATGTCTACTCACTCCAATTGCATTTATCACAGACTATGGCTACATTTGTTTACAAAACAGTGCATATCCACTGCCTAACGTCTGCTAGTATGTCAAAGGTATATGATGACTAAATAGACTTAATTTTAACTTTAACATCAACTGTCTGTTTTCAATTACCATTGGGCCAGTTGGTCCCAAAACTCAACAACAGAACATCTTACTATGGAATTAACTAAAATGGGGATGCCTAGGAAGTACCTCAAACCAATGAATTAGAAATATCTAAGTGTTATAAAGAATCTGCTTAAATTTTTTTCTCCAGATGTTTTTAGGGACTAGTTAGACTTGAGAACTACCGCCTTTGACATTCTAGCAAAACTAAAGACTGATTCTCTGATTTAAAAAAAAAAAAAAGCCTTCCCATATGACTCCTCTTTTTCACTAATTGTTCTCTTAACATTCTCAGGAAAACTCTGAAGACAAGTGCTATAAGTAATAGGATTATTTGGGTAGAGATTTACTAACAAGCTTATCAATGCTCTTAAAATTGATTCTTTAAATATGTATACATACTTGTTGATTCAATTATCCCTGATAACCGTGGCTTCATCGATTGAAGGCGAGGACTGACAGCATGTAGGGTGGACCTTGAGTGCTAGAGTGGCAGGCATAACCAGTCCCACCGTTGGTCCTGCCCTTTGGTGTTTCTGCACATCTCATAGCCTGAGAAGAGGCACTGGGATTCTTTGGCTTCTGGTTGTTCTTTGATCAGAACTCACTGCAAAATCCTCTGTAAGGGGGCTGGGTGGAGAGTTTTTCCTGAGGCTTATACTCCAACTGGGAAGCCAGCCACACATCACACTCAGATTGATAGCACACTTTAAAAAAGAAGTTATCTCTTGGCCTTATGTGGCTGACTGGTGTTTTTAAAAAGGGCATTAATCCTCTGCCCACTCTAATCACACACCAAGGCTGTGTTTGAGCCAACTAGGAAAATAAGGTGCCTATGTATCTAGACATAGCAAACCACGTAAATGATGGTTATAGCTTGAGAAGCTCTTCTGGGATATGTTTTTCAATGTTATCCAGCATCTGTGGATCCAATTCCAACTCAGGGAAGAGTGACCAACAGGCCTGGACCACTGGCCTGAGACTAATAGCTCTAGCCCAGGACTTAGCCAAGCTGTATTCCCCTGATGGGTTTCTCATTCTGTGCCAGGTTCAGCTCTCATTGCTCCTTACCCAGTGGCTGGCAGGTTATATATACATCACCATGCCAACAGCAGTAACACTAAGGCATTCCAGATCCTTAAAGATATCACACAGGTAGCATGCAATGATAAAACACTCAGTTACCACTCTTTTCGGACCTTCTGGTTGGTGAGTTGGGTGGATGCATGTTGCATCACAGGATGACACTTGCCATCCAGGCCAGTGAGGACCCACAGTGAGGAAATGCCTTGCTGTAAAACAAAAGGGGCTTTCTCTCCCTCTTATTCTGGCCTTCGGCTTCTATCTCAGTCCTTGAGATGCACATGAATAAAGTCCTATTTTTCTAGCTGCTTCTACTATAGAACTAAGTCTCTTTCCCTGTCCTTGCAATATTGCTGTTGTTGTATAGAAGCCTCTTTAATCATGTGGTTAGCCAAAACAAAACAAACACACACACAAAAAAAAAAAAAACCCTAGCCTTAAGTCAATGACTTTAGACAGTTAGAAGTATACACCCAAAATGCTGGTCTTTCTCACGTCATTGGCTAAGATCTCTTTATTTTTTTATGTTCATTGAACCAGAAGGGAATGGGTTTCTAGAATAGCTTGGAAGAAAATGAATACAGCTGACATTCATTTATCATTAGACCTCACTGTGGTCTCTGTAAGAGGTTCCTTTCTCTATGACCCTAAATACTTTCAACTTCTACTTGATCTGTTCGAATGAGTGTCAGTTTTTCCCCATCTGTGGAAAGAATTACATCCTTGAGATAAGCCAGGATTATCAGCTCTCACCTTACCTTGAGACAAGTTCTGACAATAAAACACCATCAGACACAAGTCACTTTGAACCTCTGCTTATTCTCTGTCTAACCTCATTCTCAACAGTAAATTACAGGAATATACAGCATTCCTCTTTTCGGGCCTGCAATGGAGGATTAATAACAAGTGGTGGCACATTTACCAGTTAAGTATATTTATTTCTAATCTAAATGTTATACTCAGGAGAATAAGGGGGTCAAAGGGATAAAGAGAATGTATGTTGCTATGATTATACACTATCGTTCTAACAGAGTAATAAAACAGTGTAATAAACTCCCTGACATTTAACATCAAGAGGAACCACTAGCAATCCTAAGCGCTAAACTGATTAGAAAATTTCCTTAGAGACAGTAACTATGTGATCCATCAAGAGGCTGTGGGTATGGACATTCATTCCCCTTTCATTCCAGCATGGGACCACTTGCTTATACAGTGAGAAAATTAACTGTGTCTACTCACTATTCACACTGGGTAAAACTGGGAAAGCCAGTCTATGTACGTTTGTCATTTTAATGCACGTGAAAGCTTCCTGACTTGTTTGTTTGTTTAATCACAAAAAAAAAAAACAAACATGAGGATAAGAAGGAAAGAAAACACACTGTCCTTCTACAGACAGCTCATAAGGCGGGCAGGACCATCTTTTTCTTGGCCATGTCCATTTTCACACTATTTGGCACTCCCAGATTTGAGATGCATTAGGAAGCATGTCCATCAATCTGGTTTCTGGCCAAAAGCCTTAGAGTGAACAGTGAAGAAGCTGCAAAGGAACCTATAAGAGGCATCTCTTTAAAGATGCTCACTTCTCAGGGTGATTTACGTAGCTAGGCAGTGTCCAGTTTAACTGTCCAAGGTCTTTGTCTGTCTCTCAGCTGTGGTAAGGGAGCCAAGTGTACAGAGTAACTGTCCAAGGTCTTTGTCTGTCTCTCAGCCATGGTTAAGGGAGCCAACTGTCCAGTTTAACAGTCCAAGGTCTGTGTCTCTCAGCAGTGGTTAAGGGAGCTGCTTTCAAGAAAGTCAAAGGGAGAAGAGGTGACTCCTCTTGCTGTTAGGAACTAAATCCCAAGAAGAATGCCACTCCCATACTGGCAGTCACAGGAAGTGGTAGAGGTTACAAAAGAAACACCTTTTCAGGCCCTCAGAGAGCTGAGGTTATAAAACAACCTAAGGAATTAAAATCATCATATTCCAAAGAGAGAGGACACAGAACTGTTTCATCTCTGGCTGTCACAGCAGAAGAGGGTTGACTCTCAGAGGAAGAAGAAGGAAGTCTGGAGAATTTAATCTCCATTTCCAAATGTCCTACCAAGCAGAACCACTTTTTAAAACTCCATTAGTCACCTGACAACTGTTCGTTGACTAAGGATAACAGTAACAGCTAATGCTTAGTGTGTGCTATGCTAACATTTCCAAATTCCGTACCTGCCAATTCTTGAATCTGCTACTGCAGATCGTTTGTTTTGTTTTAGTTAACATACAAAGAAACGTGTTTCACTCTGACATTTTCACAGTAAAACCAAAACTTCATAAAAGTTAAATAATATTCCCAATACAAACTAGTCTACAGAACCTTCAGCCCAGACCACACTCTTTTTCCATAGCTATTCACAGGATGAAATCAGGATATTCTTACACTGTTTAATTTTTCTGAATATATGTGGTAGATTTTCTTTCAAGTCAAAGAGGTTGTAGTGACAATAACATGGATTGAAAGTATATGAATATATTTTGAAGTATATTCATTCTTCCTCCTTAGCCTCCCCAAAGCACCTGGCTGATTGAGTTCTTAAAGGACTTATGAGAAAGACCTGGAAGTCCATGAAAATAAACTTAAAAGGAATATTTTGGAGTCTGGGCTCTTCACTGCAGAATCTCTCTCTCTCTGTTTTTCTTTTTTCTGAGGTGATGTATTTAAGTCAGTATACATGTTAATATATGTTTTAAATGTTGGAACTGGATAGATGGCTCAACAGTTAGGAGTGCTTGCTGGTCTTTCAGAGAACATGGGTTCACCTGTCAACACCCAAGTCAGGCAGCTCACAATCATCTGTAACTACAGCTCCAGGAATCCAATGCCCTTTTCTGGTCTCCAAGGGCACCCCACCCATGAGACACCTACACACAGAGACACATAAATGTAGCAGGAATCTTAAAAATTCTTATTAATAAAATCAAACCTGAGGCTAGTTATTGGGGTGAATGCTGGAAGATCAGAGGAGCAGAACAAGCCACAGCTACCTCACCTTGTCAGTTCCTCAGCTGATCCTGTTTCCTCAGACTGGATGCCTCTGAGTCCTCATCCAGAATGAATCTCAGCTGAACTGTGCTGATCAAAGCTTAAAAGCTTAACCAGCTAAAAGTTTCTAGTTTCTGGTCCTCACACCTTATATACCTTTCTGCTATCTGCCATCACTCCCTGGGCTTAAAGGCTCACTTCTTGGGATTAAAGGCGTGTGTCACCATGCCTGGCTGTTTCCAATGTGGCCTTGAACTCACAGAGATTCAGAGGGATTTCTGCCTCTGGAAATGCTAGGATTAAAGGTGTGAGTGCCACCATTTTCTAGCCTCTGTATCTAGTGGCTGTTCCGTTCTCTGACCCCAGAAAAGTTTATTAGGGTGCACAATATTTTGGGGAACACAATACCACCACACATAAATAAACCCAATGCCTCTTTAAATAAACTAAATTGAGGTAGTATCATTTGCCCTTCTCATTTGAACAAAAAAGGAAGACATATTTCCTAGTTGTTATCAAAGTACTTTTAATGAATTAATAATTTGATTCCAGTGATATGAAAAAATTTATATATCCAATACTAAATGAAATTCCTGAAGCAAATCAACCCAGACATTCCCCATGTGTATCAGGCAACACATTTGCTTTGAGGTTCTTCTGAGAAATTTGATTTCTCTAATTTGTGACCAAAAGAACAGTATTCTTTTGAGTTTCAATCCAAGTGTAATTTCCCTTGATTTAATACATTTAATACAAATTAACTGTCATCCCTCAATCTAAGAGGACTTTAAATCATATTCCCTGAGTCCTAAAATGGAGGAAATTGCTCAGTGTTCTGAAAAGCTCATAATATTAGGGGAATTTTAAAGTGCTTGATTTCTTGGGGAAAAGTATGTTATGATTGCCTGAAAACTATAGATTTCCATCCATTTCTAATCTGTTTTCCTGTCTTTGTTAGAAAGTAAGCAGTCAAAGGACTTGAGTTTGAGCTACTCAGAAAGGAAACCATGCCTGCAAGCAAACAGCCAGAAAGATGAGCTGAAGGTAACGATAGTTATTAAACAGTCCCCAAGGACATTACAGTATCTCATTTAATAGTCATAACTGCTTTGGGGGTTATCATTACTGCTATTCTTCTAATTTAATAGATGAGGAGACAGAAAAAGAAAAACAAAAAGGAAGGAAGAAGGAAGAACCAAAGTAGCTTGTTCAAACCTCACCAACCACACAGTGATGAGTCATAGGTTAATCCTTTAGTCAAGCTCCAGATCCTGGTCCTCTGCTCCACTGAGCCTCTAAGTCCCTGGAGCTCACAGCGCTGCAGAGAAGCCCTGCAACTCCTTGTCATAACTTGTTAAACAAAATCTTGAGACAGCTGGCTTGCGATGCCGGTATCCCGGCAAGTGCCATCCAGGGAGATGAGGTGTGTGCATGAGTGAGATGCGTCAGCTCTTCTACTGTGTCAGTGTGCCAGCAAGCAAGTGCTGGCAGTATGGGGGAAGCCCTGAGCTGGCACGTGTTCATCTTTTGAGGACTTAGGACCTTCTGGGGTCAGCTGTCTCACTCTAACTCTGGATTCAAAGTTAAGTGGAGATATTTCCCTAAGTGTGTTCCTATCATCAAAATAGCCCTTGGGTCTCTACCATTAGAAAATAAATTTTGAAACAGGAACCTGACCTTTAAAAAAGAAAGCACACCCTTGAGAGGGTACCGCACAATGTTCCATCTTGGATATTGTGGTAACATACTCCAAGCTGTGTTGTTCTGGATTGTTTTAAAGTAGAGCTCGTATATTAAGTGGCTTCATTTGTAAATATTTCTGCATGTGACAGTCAGGAAAAGAAGGAAAGGAGAACCAGAACCTCACTGTTATACTTTAAAAATTAATAATCATTTATTCAGCCAAATGCAACCAGCATTCAAGTGATTGCCTCCTAATATTTTGTGAACATGATATTTTTCTTTATGGTAATTATTAAGTCATCATTTTTCAAAACATTTTCCCATGGACAGTACAGGTGTGCAGGTATTGCTGAGGTAGAATATTCCAGGTATATACCCAGAATGGAATAGGTGGATTCTACGGTAGTTACATTTTCAGTGCTTTGAGGCACCCTCATTCTGCTTTCCATAGCAATTGCACTAATTTATATACCCATCAGAGGTGTGTAAGAAGACACCTCTTTTTTGACATACTTCACTGGCTGTCATTAGTTATTATTTATTTTCTTGATGATAGTCACCCTGACTGGCCTGAGGTAGACTTTCACTGGAGTTTTGATTTGCATCACTTTGGTGGCTAAAGACAGTAGGTGTGATTACATGTAATTTCTGTCCATTTGTACTTTTTGTGTATTTGTTTCTTATAGGGGCTTATGTAGCCCAGGCCGGCTTTGAATTCTTTATGTAGCAAAATGGGCCTTGAACTCCTGATCATCCTGCTTCCAACTGCCAAGTGCTCAGGCTACAGGTGTGTACCACAATACCCATCCTGTTCTTTTGAGAAGTTTCTGTTCAATTCATTTGCCTATTTATTGATTGGATTGTTGCGTTGGGGGGCAGGGGAGTGTTTTCTTCTGGAGTAGATCAGAGGAACTATTTAATTTTTGTCTTCATTTTCTTCTCCTTGCATGAACTCCAATGGGGTTGGCCCCATCCTAACACGCATGCATGCACGCGCACTTGCGCGCGCACACACACACACACACACACACACACACACACATATGCACGCACTGAGTTTTTGGGTTTTGTTATTGATAGTGATACTAAAGATCAAACCTGGGGCTTCCTACATGCTAAATAAATACAGCTATATCTCCAATCTTTAAAAATTATTTTTAATATTTATTTACTTACTTATTAAGAAAGTTCTTGCTAACTCATCCAGGCTGGCCTTGCAGTCATTCTATAGCCCAGAATGATTTTGATTTTATAATCTAGCCTGTGCTTCCTGGATGCCTAGGATATCAGTCACCAAGCCTGGTTTGTCCTAGACATCTTACTGGAGACCAGTTCCATTCCTATAAAGGCTAAATGCCATTAACCACTTGGTGTTTTCAGGACAGTAGTTATAGAGTTAGCATGTTTCCCTGAGCCTTAAGATCCCTCCATCATCATTAATCCAAGAGAGATCAGGAATTCCAGCTCCTTCTTGGTAGGGCATCTTTTGACAAATGCTTCAGACAACCAATCAAACAAATTTTTGATGCCTTTTAAAACTGTGTGAGCTTCCATTTTCAATTTAGAATTTCCGCTCAGTTGACCCGTATGGATAAACCTGATCTAATTTTATATTCCCTCCATCATCATCCTACACTCTTAAAATTCATCCCCACACATAGTCCCCAGATTTCTGCTTGAATGAATTCGCAAACTCATTAAGCTTTTTAGTGGTATAGCCCACCTCCTCATGGACTACACTATCTCCCCTCTAGGCACCTGCTTATCCTGAAGTCTGGTTACAGATCTAGTGGCAACTATTGGTGGGTCCACATTCTGGGAGAGAAAAGTTTAGTATGTCATAGGCAGATACATGGTTGGAATATATGACTTATCAAAAGCATGGAGTACTGAAACCAACCTTGTTCTTACAATGCAGAGCCTCTGGTCAGACATTTCTAAAAAAGAAACCAAACTGCTCTCCTTCAGGAAAACAGCCCATTCTTGCAGCATAACAACTGTTGTGAATTGTTTTTCAAAACCTGGTCAAATCTACTACATAAGGGGAGGGGACAGAGATTGTGTTTTGCTTTGTTTTTTTGAGACAGGGTTTCTCTGTGTAGCTTTGGAGCCAGTCCTGGAACTCACTCTGTAGCCCAGGCTAGCTTTGAACTCACAGAGATCCACCTGCCTCTGCCTCCTGAGTGCTGGGATTAAAGGCGTGCGCCACCACTGCTCAGTAGAAACAACGATTTTTGTATCACAGGTGGGAAATAAGAGAGCTGAGAAATACAGAGTTGTATACAAAAATAAAGGATTGTCTAAGATTTTCATTTGTTTGTAGAAATAACAAGGCAAATGTTTGGAATTAGACATCTTCAAGTGGATTGAGATGCACTGTCTTTGATGAGGAGTGGTCTCGCAGATGTCCCTCCTGTCCACACTGACTCTTCAGTATCTCCCAGGGCAGACATTACAATTCTAGCATTTACTCTACTGTCCTAAAACCAATACCACAGAGAAGAAATGACAAAGTCCTTATTTCAAAATGAAAACTCTGTGTTGTGACAGAAGACAGTTCTTTCCCATCTCCTGGCAGTGGCAGTCAAGGGGTGAATGAAATTCTGAAAACAGAACTAGGTTAACATTGCTTTTCCTTAGCTAGGATATCTTTGATGTTACTGCAAGCCCCCAGAAAGCCACCTTCCACCAAGGCCAGTCTTTGAAGTGACCAATGAGTAACGGAATGGAGCACGTCTACCAAGAAGCTTTCTGAACCCCCTGCTTAGGACAATAGTAAGCGCTCAGTACCATGGGGGTTTCAGGATTGTTTCATTTTTTTTATTGTTTCGGGATTTTTCTTCTCAGATTTGCTTGAGCTTGGGCAGAAACAGCAGTGAACTTGAGTGATGCTAATTGGGAGACTGGCCGATTTCTATTTTCTTTTTCATCAGCTGCTCTGGGAGCCAAGCTAGAAAAGTTTGTTTTGCTGGCAGGCATCGGGAACATGACTGCAATTACCACTCTCTCATTTCCCAAGCTATGGCTATAAAGAGTGAAGGATGTCAGGCCGTCTTCTACTCCAGCAACCCTTTTAGAATTAGTCATCAGTGTGAATTTCTCTATTGCCCTGGTTAATGACAGGCACCTGTATGGAGACATTAGCGATAGACGCCTGGAAGGCCCCAAACACTGTCTTTCCCTGGTACTAAGGCTACAGCCATACAAAGTGGGGCCCTTGCCCTTGAAATGATTGCAGATTCATTTCCCGGGATGACATGGCTAAGACTGTAAATCATGGGGCAAATAATCTCTTCCATGTCCAACTTTTATTATGAAAATCTGTCAACCGTGAGAAAAGCTTTTGGAGTATGGGCTGAACACCCTTCTATTCACTGAGACCCCTAACAGTTGCTGCCTTTTGTTTTGTATACACAAGAGGGGTGGGCCAAAACAGAGAGAGACAGACAGACAGGGTTACTAAACTACTCAAAAGTAAGTTGTATGTATAACACATAGGCCCCTAAGTCAACCATAACTCTTAGAAAAAGAATAAGAATTTATAAAAAGAACTTTATCCCATGTAACTACAATTCAAATATCATATCTAAGAAAACTATAATTTCCTAGTTACATTATATTTAAATGCCCCAACTTGATCCAAAAAAAGAATTATTTTAGAATGCTTTGTTCTAACCAGAACCTAATTAAGATGTACACATCAGATTATTTGACATTTCTCAACCTGAAAGTCATGACCAATCCTTCTAGTTCAGGCTGCTGCACACTGGCTTTGCGTGGAGAGCAGGCCAGGTCTGCACAGCCCGCCTCTGAACTTTCTGATTGCTTCTTCAGCGAGTCCATTAACTGTTTTCCCTCCCAATATGTTCTAGAAACTGGAAGTTAAACCCCAGTCCTCATTAAGCAGATTAAACATGCTTGACAAGAAGACTCAATGCTTCTTGCCATTGCTGGTAAGAACACACTGTGGCTTTTGGAAACCAGTCTCAGAGCCTCAAACAGAAACACAGACTCACCACGGGAGCCAGCAACTCCATTCTAAGGTGCACACCCAGGAAAAATGAAAACATGGGTCCAAACAGAAATGTGTTCATAAGCATCCATAGCAACATTGCTAATAGAAGCCCAAGGGGGGGACAACTGGGGTGCCTAAAAACTGACAGAGATATACAATGGGGCATGTGCATGTAATACAGAACACTTTGAAAACAGTCCAGGTGTCTAGTCACTGATGGGCAAGTGAAAGTTAGCACAGCCACCCAGTGCCCTGTGATAAAAAGAAATTTAGTTCTAGTATCTGGGTAAACATCAAAAACACACCAGGTGAAAGATGGCAGCTGCGGTGATTCTGCATAGATGAACTGTCCCAAACCAACATGTGGTGGTATTGTGTTCCAAAATATTGTGTATGTTAATAAATAAAGTTGCCTAGGGGTCAGAGCTATTAGCAAGCCATAGCGAAAGCCAGGGCAGTGGTGGTGCACACCTTTAATCCTAGCACTCGGCAGGCAAAACTAGGAAGATCTCTGTGTGTTCAAGGATACAGCCAGCATTGGAGACACACGCCCTTAATCTCAATACCAACCATAGAAGACTTGGAGGTCTGTACAGAGAGGCAGTGACGAGGCAGTCACGTAGTTGGGTTTACAACCAATGAGAAGGCAGAACAGAACTCTTATTTAAAGGCGAACGCACAGGAAGTAGTCCTTTTTGGAGAGGTCTCTTGGCGGGAGAGGCTAGCTGGCGGGAAGTGGTAAGACTCTTAGCTCTGACCTCTTGGGCTTTCATCTTTACATTGGCTCTGTTTCTTATTTAATAAGACGGTTGGTTACATCTACATCTGGCGCCCAACGTTTGTGCTACGAATTCTTGAAAAGACCCGAGCTACACTCAGTCGGTTGTGGTGGCACACACCGGTAGGATTTACTGAAGGAGGCAGAGGCAGGAGGATCCCGAGTTTGAGGCCGGCCTAGGAGGCTTGCTAAGGAGAAGTTTCAGCCCGGAACCTGGCCACAAACAGTGGCGCTGGAACAATGGAGGCAGTGGCTGCTGCTCTGAATTGCCGACTTCTTCTCATCATGTTAGTGATTGTGGTGATGCTGCTACCTGGGACAAAGAGTTTACCACTACTTGTTCAGAGAAGAATTGCCAGGACCATCATGTTACAAGAAAGCATC
>CABHPR010134918.1:0-19345 GCA_902168415.1 Peromyscus melanophrys
ATATATATATATGTTTATAAAGTTACAAATAGAGATATGACTAGAATCTGACAGAGAGAGGGAAGCTGCTACTCTATCCATGATCTTAGCAGATTTCTTCCAAAATAGAGGAAGGAAGGAGGGCATTGAAGGTTAGTTTTAATTATTTTGCCACTTGAGGCCACACTTCATTACGTCTTCCTAACTTAACTTAGAAGGAGAGAAAAAGTAGGAGGAAGGATCCAGAGTCTACAGAAATGAAGGGGAAGTTATTAATTTTCAATAAAGCTAGAAATGTCTGAGATCCATCCCTTCTGGGGTAGAGAATTCTCTTGGTTTTGGAGGGCAGCTCCCTGTCTCGGGATTTGCTGACATGCTCTCTATGTGGACAGATGGGATTTTTGCAGCACATTTATGATTCTCACCCATTTCTTCCATTGAAATATCTTGTCTTTATCCACATGGGTGTAAGACCAGCCTGGGGGCTCCTAACCTAGGCCTGTTGAAGTGGCTCATACATACCAATTTTGATTCTCTCTGGCCTGCTTCTGCTTTCTGTGTGGCCAGATGGTTTTGCCTTTAGGTGGCACAGGACCTCTCCTTCCTGTCTGTGCCTTGTCAACGCTCAGTCAGCAAACCAGCATCTCTCCTATGTATAGCCTTCTCCTCTTTCCTGTCTTCTTCCAAGAGCAGAGCCAGGGCTAATCAGGCGCCAACTTCAGGAATCATCTTTTCCTTATTCTGTAAGCTCCAGGAAGAGTGCTTTTTAGGCCTACTTTGTTGTGGCTTTCCAAAGCTTCCCAGAGAAGAGAGCCAGTTCCCAGGGTTCCTGCAGGCCAGAAGTCACTGGCTTCATGGAAGCTGGCACTTTGTTTTGAGACCCTGCTGGAGTCTGTTATTGTTGGGTACTCCAGAGACTAATCACTCAGAGGGAGTTTGATCCAGTCATGTCTGGAGAGAAACCTGCAGAGCCTTTGTCTGCTGGCTGCCTGCTCATGCCCAAGTGCTTTTGCTGCCCTGGGCTCCCAACATTCCCCAGACACCCTCTCTAGGGTAGAGCAAAACATTCTCATCACAAATTCAAGGAGGCAGAAGAGGCAGAGGAATGGCAGTTGTGAAGTAGGTTATCATTATTAGATTGAATTAAAACACAGCATCATTATAGGTTTACTTCAGGGTTTGTTTTTGTGTTTTGTTTTTGATAACTTGGTATTCTTGAACATCTTGTGTGTAAGTTTTAGAAGATTCCTTCATTTGTCCAGCATAAAATATGATATGCATTTATAAAAATAAGTAAAATACATAGGTTTGGGTTAATGGAATGGTATAGAGTAAGCAGAGATGTCAATATTTTATTGAAAATTCTTTTTCTCCCTCAGGCCGAATAAAAAAAATTCTTTAAAACTTGGTCCCTTTCAAAATATGGAAAATAGGTAGAACTGTATAAATGAAAATATCCATTTGGTTTTAAGATCTTATAATGTAAGTGTTTTTATGCTGTGCATTGACTATTTGCCCATGAATCATTGTTATCTGGAGACAGAATTTTATTTGAAGTTAATTCTTTTCACAAAGCTGCAATATTTCAGGGAATCTGCTGCTTCAGCCAGGTCTAACCTAGGAAAAGCTGGTGATTCTGTATCTCAATGGGAAGCCTTTACTTTTCAGTAAAACAACAGCAAAACATTCATTAAATATGAGATTGCCCACTTGAATTATTTCTATAGTATCATAAATGGGTAAATTGTGACCACTATTCCTAATCATATACCATAGAAGCAACGAACATGAAATATTTCACTTCTGTCAATATTGAATGGGTGCCAACTCTATATCAGGCATTATTCTAGTTTCTTGGGCATATGAATGAGAAAGGAAAGTTGCTCATCCTCAGGGAAGTTTTATAATTGCAGCACTGACATGGGACATAATAACCAATGTGATATGTAAAAACCATATGGTATGGTAGACTATGGTGAGTGCAGTTGGAAATAGAAAACAAAAAATTGGATTACAAAATTTCAGTCCCAAGGTACAGATTGTGGTGCATTGCTGTGTGAAGCAGGGTGGACAGGGTATGTTTCCTTGAAAAGATTAGATGTGGTTAGAGGATTGAAGAAAGTGGGGAAGTTCGCCACATAGAGATCTGGGAGAACACTCCAGAACTAATAGAAGAGATGGCTTGAGAAGAAGCCCCAAGCAGTAATGTGCTAAGCATGGTTAAAGCAGATCACAGTCTTCAGCGGTAGCTGGAGAGTTCGTGAAGGTCAGAGATCTGGGGACAAATGCCCTGAAGGCCCTGAGGTCACTTCAAATTCTAGCTTTTATTGTAGGGAGATAGGGAACCTTACCAGGGATTTTTATCACAAGTATGAACCTTACCAGGGATTTTTATCACAAGTATAAAGAAGGATGTAGGTCTGGGGAGATAGCTCAGACCATAAGAGACCAGGTACAGAGACACCTATGCCTATGAGGCCAGTGCTGGGGGAGGTGAGGACAAGCAGATTCCCAGAACTTGGTTGAGGGAGACCAGCTCCCTCTTATTCCCCCAGGGTACTCCTGAGCAGGGAGAAATGAGGAATACGTAGAGAGAAATATAGAGGAGAGAGACAGTTAGAAACACAGGATAGCCTTGGGAGGGCCTGGGTCCAAACCCACCAGCCCCTTCTGTCTCTACTAAAGTGCTTTTAAAGGAATGCCAAAGGGTGAAGCAAAAGACCTCTCCCCAGCACAGCCAAGTGCAGACCATCCCAAACATCTGGTGGCCATGCACACGGTCCAGCCATTCTCTAAGGCAGCCCTGCTGTGTAATGCTAACTCGGATCTAACTAGGAAACTTTTGTGGGCTCCCACACTTGGCGGCCAAATGGCCAGCTTAGTTGACAAACTCATGAGCTAGTGGGAGGAGTCTTGGAGGCAAAACATAAGGTGGAGATCAACTGAGGATAACAACAGACCTTGACCTCTAGCCTTTACACGCATGTACATACTTATGTATACATACCTCCACATATATAAACGTGCACACACCAAAATGCATGTGTACATACCACATACATGCATGCACACCAAAGGATGTGGCAGTTATCAATCTGTCACGTCCACCCCAAACTTATCCTTCACTTTGAGGCTCTGTCACTTGTGTCTTGTTCACAAGTTGTCCCTTGTTGGGTTCTGTCAGCAAAACAGAATGGAAACAGTGAAGGGAAGATGGCTCTTGCTCTTTCCTGTTTGTTCCTCTGGGCTTCCCGTCCTATCGCAGCGCTTCCTTCAACCCAGTAGTTCATTTTCTTTAGAAATTTATGAGTTTCAGTACTCCAGAGTAAATCTCAATTCATCTGGAGAAACATCAGTCCTTGCCCTCTGTGCCTCTCCTTAGATGGCTGAGCTACTGAGCTCTACAATCTCTAGCCTCCTTTACTCTGCAGCCATGGCAGATGTTTCTTGCAATTTCTATCCCCCTCGTACCCTTTTCAGATTCAGGTTCCCAGGTCCTAGTTTCAGTCCAGATAACAATTCTTTATATTAATCTGTCTGTTACAATAGCTGGCACTTAAATGCTGGGATTAAAGACATGTGCTACCATGCACATCCCTGATATTTCCCCCTTTTTATTGAAAATAGATTCTTTTCTCATACAATATATCCTGATTATAATTTCCTCATCCCTCTATGCCTCCAAGTTCCTCCCCATCTGCCGTTTCATCCAGATCCACTGTTTTTCTGTCTCTTATTAGAAAAAAAATAGGCTCCTAAGAGATGACAACAAATATAAGATGAAACAGAATACACTAAGATAAAACGAAAATCATCACATTTCAGTTAAACAAGGCAAACTAAAAGATAAAAAAGAGCCCAAGAAAAGGCACAAGAATCAGAGTCCCATTTGTTTACACACTCAGGAGTCCCATAACAACACTAAACTGGAAGCCATAATATGTACACAGAGGACCTTGGTGCAGATCGGTGTAGGCCCTGTGCATGCTGCCTCAGTCTCTGTGAGTTCATATGAACTTTGCCCAGTTGATTTAAAGACCCTTATTCTCCATCCTCTCTGGCTCTTACACTCTTTCCTCCTCCTCCTCTGTGGGGTTCCCTGAACTCTGAGGGGAGGGATTTGATAGAGACTTCCCATTTAGAACAGAGTGTTCTGAGGTCTCTCTAGAAAGAATAGTAGCCTTTGAGAGAAAAATATCTTCCTCCATTTCCTTATGAATACTGAAATAATAATCTTTTTTATACCTTTCTAAATCAGTTGATGTTATTTTACTATAGTGAACTACCTGGTGCTGAGTATTTTATAAAGAAAGGGTTTGCTGTTGTTGTTTGTTTTGTTTTAAGCTCACAATTTTAAGAGCTTAAGGCCCAAATTGAGTGGTCATATCTGTTTGACTCTGGTGAGGGTGCCTTACCTGGATCACAAAATGGTGAGAAGAGAGACCAAACAGGTGCAGAAGAGGGTAAGCTAGTGTGCTGTGGCTTCACTTTATAAAAACTTAGTCTCATGAGAACTAGTTAGTGTCTGCAGAGACCTTCACTGATCACTTCCAAGAACACCATCTCCAGTTAAAAGATTCTACTGTGCCTCAACTTCACTACACTAGGGATCAGTCTTCCAGTACATGGACCTTCCTTCAGGGGCACACCCAAACCCTACTCCAAACTTAGCAGTTATTTTGTGGATTGCACACAAATCAACTAACATGGAGCCTTCAAAACAACAGGTACTAGATTTATCTGTGAGTTTCTCCCTCGCTGCTATGTATGCTATTTCTTTATAGTCAATAACATTTGCCTTCTCTATAAAGTTAATAGCATTTCCAGTCTATTCTTATGGGGATGAATCCACAAGGTACTACTACAGAAGAACAAAGTCTGGTCCAATGGGTAGCACTTGGTTACACATCATACTTGGTCTTTAGCTGCAGACATTTCTACACTCAAAGACCCTTCTCTTTCTTAACCAGTATGTTCCATCCTGGACTGGCTATACCAAACTCTTTGCATCAACTAACATGTCTCAGAGAATGACTATTTGCCTATGTAACACTTTGTCACCCAATGTTAAGTCAGTGGAAGAAGCTTCCTTAGTATCTTGACTAGATCTAACCAAATATCTTCTCTTTACCAGGCTGTAGATATTAATAAATAAAACATGAAGTATTCTCTGCTGCTGGAGTCCCCATTAGAGTCTCAGGAAAGAGGTGAGTCACTTCTGTGTGATGTTTCAGAGGAAGCCCAGCGTTCTGATGGACATGTGCTGTACCTCAGACCTAGTAATGAGTGGAAGGGGCTTAGCCTTTGTGAACTTGTTCTCCATGTCCAAAGTGGCCATGCTAACATGACTGTCTGAAGAGGAACATGCAAATGAGAACATAACTCATTACAGATATCTGGTATTAGTTTTAATACCAGAAAATTTACATTTTTCACTGAAAAAAAATGAAATTAGTGCTGAGCTCCATGCTCCAGCTAAAATGTAAACTAGGCATAGAGAAAACATAATAGTACTGGTCATAGAAGAGCCGGTATGAAACAAGATGAGGGAAACGTAATTTGAATCTCAGGGGACATGCTGCTTGTATTTAGTGCTTTGATTTGTTTGTTTGTTTGTTTGTTTACAAGGGAATGGCAAGCCTGGCCAGAAACAAAGACAACGTAGGCAAAGGAAGCTATGAGCAAGAGAGCCTGTCCTTCTGTTGCCCGCACACCTTGTTTCATCTTCTGTGGGATGGCATGTTGTCTGTATTTATACTGTTTCAACTAGAGATAGCTTTCACGATCTCAACAGAAACCTTTGCCTTCCACACAGGTCTCTTCTCCCTAGTAGTGCGTGGGTCACCAACGTTGTGACATGATGCAGCTTTGGAGGTACTTTCAAGTTGGTTGAGTTCATGTTTTCTTTGAACTGTTTGTCTCCACAACTGCCATTACAGGGCCAATTGATGTGTGATTCTAGAGGCTGTCAAAAAATACAAAAGACCAAACACTTACTATTTGATTCCCTCCGAAGTGTACTGTAATGTTATTTATTTAATAAATTTATTTATTTTTTTTTTTGTTTATAAAAAGAGATAATCAGAAGCTTGCTTGAAGTATTCTGTAGTGCAAATGATTGATGAGATCAACTCAAATCTCCCCTGGCCAAGGAGTGTGGCTTGTCATTTATGTGGTTAGGAAGAGGGCCATATCCCACCACTACAAAGAGACTTCTCACACTGTGAAAATAAGCAATTTGGCAATAGGAAAATTCAGACTTACATTTCTATTAGTCACCAGTGTATCCTGTATATTAACACTTTCTGTACAAAATTGGTGGATTTCAAAGTATTTCACCAACAAAATATAAGAAGTTACTGAAACCTTAAATACAAGTATTTTCAGCTAAGTCAGTAACATCTTTTAACAAAGTATAGACAGGTTATTCAAGTGCAAAGACAGAAAATAAAATCAAATAAGGTAAATATCAAAACAGAACTCAAAATAAAGGATGTTTCTGAGCAACTAAATTGGTTACTGAGAGATTTCATTTTGGCTTAACATGCTGTATGCTACAGATGTTACAGGCTAAGTGCCTAAGTGAAAGCAGGCGATGCTGGCAATACAAGCATAGAACAGCCAGCCCCAACCAAGGGTAAGACCAAAAAAACAAGGTACCATTTTTAGCAGATGTTGTATCTTTCACTGGTTCACAACTGAGCAATGCTGTGGACCAAACACTTCAGGACTCATTTAGGGCTAAAACCAAGAAGAATGGGGCTTAGTTCCTGCCACCAGGGATCTTCTGCCTTGTTGGTAGTTTTTGTATCAGAACCATTTAAAAGAGGTTTTAAAAGTGACAGATTCCAATGGAACTGTAGGTTAGCAATAGGAAAGCCTTATCTGTCTGATTTAATAGTTTGTGCACTTGGACCACCAGCTTAAGCATCTCAGAGTCTAAGAATAAATATCCCTGTCATTATGATCCTCTAAGTTCAACAAGAACTTTGACTATACATTCTCTGGTATCTGAAGGCCTGAGTGGAATTTCCCACAAGAAGTACATTTACATGCTGGATGGACCAATATATTGACTTTAGCCACTTGTAATTCATTTTTTACAAGTGATAGAAAGGACTGGTGGATGAAAATGTAAAGGAACTTTTAAAGCCAATTTCTCTAAAAAAAATTCCAGCTTCACTTCTTTCATTGACTTTAAATGCTTGAGCTATGACCTTTAAATTGTACTTATTTGTAACCATCAGTTAAATTGACAAATAGTAGAAATACTAAATTTAATAGATTGTACTTAATATTTTGCTCTTAAGCTAATGTTCTTCTAAATTAGTTAGGTTTAAATGATAATGTCTTCCTTTACAAAGGCCACAAATTCAAAAGCTCCCTGTGCTTGGATTATGAGCATTTAAAGGAAGTGCGGCCAGAGGAAGGAGCCGTGTGTTTGAGAGAGTAATATCTTAATGCATTGTTATTGCTTTATTGATTGGAATTGATTTTTTTGCCTGTTCATTTTCATAGGTGCTCCTGTTGTGACAGCCATTGTGGAAACTGCAAAATCTCTCCATCTGAGAGCCCTTTGTATCATTCTCTACACATTTTAATAGAAGTCTTAAATCTAACCACATTAAGATGTTTTAGAGCAAACATGAATGGTTTTGGAGAGCTAGTAATAATTCCTTCACCTTGTGTGAATTTATTGAATTTAAATAACTGTTCTTTCTCTCCCCTCTCTCTCTCTTGCTCTCTTTGACACACACACACACACACACACACACACACACACACACACACACACAATCTGTGGGGATATCTAATCTGTACTTTATATGATTTATATATCCTGCTATGGTTAGTTTAACAAATTTGACATTTTTAAGATCACAGTAATGACACTGGACATGAAAACCTCAGTGGCCATCACAGAGGCCAGAGGGCATCTGATGCACAGAGGATCATTTCCAGGCATTATCCTCAGGTGAAAATGAACTAACAAGAAAAGGAAAGAAGCCCTGTTTAGTTTACTGGCAGAGTTAACAATGGTATTTCCATGGTCATTGTTCTTCTTGCTGTCTGAAAAACACCAGGGCTTTATCCTTCTGTTGGTGCTGTGTTCGGTTTGCAGGGGGGTCATTGTTCTCTACCATGTCCTGTTTTCCCTTAGATGGTCTCTTAGGTTCAGCAGGAGTGACTGAGGGTCAGCATTGTTGTCTTTTATAGTTCAGAAAAGTTGTCGTTCAGGAAAACTAGAACCCAACGCTAACATGCCTACAGCCTTGAAAACAAACTGTTTTCCACCTACATTGGCTACTGTGGATGAAAACTCGGAGCCTTGGGGTTTTTTCCTGGAGGACAGCCGTTCTCAAATCTGTGGGAGGTAGAATTATTTGTGGTTAGTTTTCTTCTAGGCATTCGAATTCAATCCTCACTCCTCCTTTTTCCTAAATACTTAAAAAAAAATACTTGAGTAAAGGTGCATGGGGACAGCCACTCACGTGCAGAAACTGCTGCTAATGAGGTGGACCTTAGAAATGGTGTGTGAGCACAGGATGGTCCCTTCACTCACAGTTACATACCTGTCTTCTTCTATTGCTCCACAAAATCGCATTAGCTGTTACAGCATGAGTCATGGTGTAGTAGTGTACATTTTTAACTGTACTGAAAACTGTAAACAGCGTAGAATTGTTCTCTTTGCTTGGGCCTGAGAACCCACCGCTGAAAGACCTTTTCATCTACAGGAATCCCATCGTGCTATCACGCTGTGCTCCAGGTCTGTGACTTCCTTGCTCTCCTAGTTGGCTTTCAGTTGCTGTAATAAAACACTGATCAAAGCCAACTCCGGGAAGGGAAGGGTTTATTTCATCGTCCACTTCCTAGGTCACAGGCCATCACTGAGGGATGCCAGGGCATGAACTCAAGGCAAGAAACTGGAGTAAGAAATTGAGGCAGAGGCCATAAAAGAACACTGCTTACTGGCTGACTCTCCATGATTTGCTCAGCCTGCTTTCTTATACAACCCACCTGTCCAGTCATGGCACTGCCTACAGTGATCTAGGACCTCCCACACCAATGATGAATCAAGAAAATGCTTCACAAGCTTGTCTAAAGTCCACTCTGGTTGAGGGGTATTTTCTGAATTGAGCTTCTTTTTTTCCCAATATGATTCTAGCCTGTGTCCAGTTGACAAAAATCTAAGCAGTAAGTCTGCCTTCCTTGAAGAACCCTACCACAGCACATGGTAGAGTCCAATAGTACATTTCTGAAATACGATATAAGCACTCAGTGCATACCATGCCTCTCCAAGGTCCTGTAGAAAAGTCTAAAGGGGATAGTGACTTCCAAATTCAGACCCATAGAGACTCTTCCCATCAGTCAATAGTCTAGATACATCTTTTAATTTCCAGTAGATACCTTTCGGTCTTAACTCACATTTTTTTTCCCTAAAGACCAGTACTAAGTTTCAGACATTTCAATCTAAGTTCTTAAAGAGAAATACACCTTTATATGTGTGTTATCTTACTTTCCCTACAGTCTACAACTTACTTTATCATTATAAAAGTGATTCCTTTCTTTTCTGTAACCCAACTCCTGAAGTCCACCTTTGCACAGCAAAACAACAATAATGACAACAACAAATGAAAAATTGCAAACCACACTCAATGTCTTCTCCTCTGATATTATAGACTCAGATGGCTTTGAAATGGTATTAGATGCTGGTCATTTTATTTACTGAGCAAATAAATAGTTACAGCTTTGTAACTGGATGGTTGTTCAGTGCCTAGTGCAAATTATCACATTAGCCCCCACCCCCACCCCATTAGCTCTGTGATGTTAAGAAGATCACAGATTTTTACAGATTGGGAATCACAAGCTTAGGGGACTGAACAATTGGCAGAGGTTTTCAGGTAGAAAGTCCTGACACTCATGCTGAGCACAGTAACTACTATGCTCTGCAGATCTTCCTCATCAAGACACTTTCCTTTTTATGTCACAGTGGCCTTGTGCTTCCATAGCTCACCCCCAGCCACTGCCAATGGTTCCATGGTTTTGTCTCTGAGGGTCCTTTATGCTTCTACTTTTCCTGCCTTCATCTAGGTCAATGACGTTACGTAAGACTGTACAAGTTAGAATATCACCTTTAAATATATTTGAGCAAGCCTATTCTGAATGAGGGACATAAACAACACAAGAAACAATTCAAAATGACCCCATGTTATAGTATGGAGTTTAAGGCTTGGCAAAATTTTAATCAGCTGCTCTGAAATGACAGCATAATTCTCCTGCCTCTGAGTTGGTAAAGTCGTTCATTAAACATGGCAATAAACAACTCAAGCCTTACCTGGGCTTGATCTGAAAACCTCTTTCCCCCTGGTGTTTGCATCCATCTCTGTTATCTGCTTGGTGTCATTCTGTGATATCACACTAGTGTGCATGCCACGTCCTTTCACCAGCAACTCCCACAAGCCCTCCCTCTGTTTTTCTCACAGGAAGTACTCAAGGCCAGTCATTGAAGGTAGGCCTGCCACTCATTCTGTGCTCATCCGCATTGCTGCTTCTCACTTTTGTTCCGCTGGAAGATTTCACCTTCTTCCAATGCCCACTGAATGTTTCCTACACCTGAAAATGGCATCTCTGCTGCTGCTGCTGCTACAGCAGTCTAGTGCTCTGATGCTCTGGATTGGTGCTTAGAATAATCCTAAAGATAATGTTGACTTTTCCCTGAAAGGGGTTGTTTCTCCTAATGTTAAAAAAAACCTGTTACTTCCTTCTGTTTCCTGCATTATACCATCAGGGCGAGCAGACATTTACAGAGGCCTGGGACATGATGGTTTTCCCCATGATCATGTCCCCACTTGGTGAACTGATTCTCAAGCAAGGCTGTTTGTCACTTCTGAAACTATGATAGAGACTAAGTTTAAATGACACAACTGAAGAAAACGGAACATTTATCAAATTGGTAATAGTGTAGCCAGTCCATTATAAGCATACAAGACACATAAATGATGAGATTAATAATCTGGCTACAAATCAGGTGGTGGTGGTGCACACCTTTAATCCCAGTACTTGGGAGACAGAAGCTGGTGGATCTCTGTGAATTCGAGGCCAAGCCTGGTCTACAGAGCGAGTTCCAGGATAGACTCCACAGTGAAACTTTGTCTCTAGAAAAACCAAATACTACTGCTGTGGGATGTTCCGTATGGCAAATGTGTTGCTCTGATTGGTCAATAAATAAAACACTGATTGGCCAGTGGCTAGACAGGAAGTATAGGCGGGACTAACAGAGAGGAGAAAAGAAAGAACAGGAAGGTGGAAGGAGACACTGCCAGCCGCCGCCAGGACAAGCAGCATATAAAGATGCCGGTAAGCCACGAGCCACGTGGCAAGGCATAGATTTATAGAAATGGATTAATTTAAGATATAAGGACAGTTAGCAAGAAGCCTGCCACAGCCATACAGTTTGTAAGCAATATAAGTCTCTGTGTTTACTTGGTTGGGTCTGAGCAGCTGTGGGACTGGCGGGTGACAAAGATTTGTCCTGACTGTGGGCAAGGCAGGAAAACTCTTGCTACATACTACTACTACTGCTACTACTACTACTACTACTACTACTACTACTAATAATAATAATGATAATTTGGCTACATAAAAACTTAGGATGTCCTTTAAACAATAGTAGTAACAAAACAATCCCAAACAAAATAATAAGAAGTGCAAAACTGATATAAACACATGCTGACAGGTTCTGACAGATTAATGAATAAGACATAAATTTACTGGGAGGTAACAAAGAACAAGAAACAAAGGACCCAAAGAAACCCTAATAGGCGCTAGTGTGTGGAAAGTGCTGACGTCCTTACTAAAATAACTCCATGCACCCCATGTGCACCTCTGAGATCAGAGGGCCACATGTGTGCACATTCTGCAGGTGGCAATGATGCTGGAACATTGCCTCTGCTTGACATTTTGGAGATGCCGTTTCCCAAATCCTAAAGATGCTCCTACATGTCAGTCCAGCAGTTCCCATCCTAACCAACCACTCTAAGAAATTATGCAATATAACCATTCATAACAATATAACAATAGCGTGGGGATTCCCAAAGCTCCACATGGAAAAACAGAAATAGGAGACTTGATCCTAATAGCAAAAGTTAGAGAGTGATAGATTTTCAAATTAAAAAATACTATATATTTATATAAATGCAAGAGTAATAAAAGTAGCTGTCTAAGTATGTATTAAAGAAAGACTCATCCGACATAATTAAAAGTTAATGCTTTAGAGCACTAAGAACACAATGGCTCAGGGAGAGTGCTGACTGGTTGTTAAGTGAGAAAAGGTATTCTCAATCCGTTCATGGGGTGTGAGGCTAACAGACAGCATTGCCATGGGTAGAACTATCCATAGAAAACAACATATTGATGTAAGTCAACATGCTGTCAGTATTTGGATTAGAAGTTACTTTTATTTATTTATTTTTTTAATTGTGTTTTGGTCATCAGGGGCTATGCGTCACTTAGTAAAAGGCCAATACGTTTTTAAAATAAAAAAATAAGGATCATGTTTCTCTTACTGCTCTAGATAGATATTTCCATTCCCATGGCCATAGATCTACTTTGTTTCCAGTAAGTGTTTATGAAAGGCTACCTCTCACTCAGAACTCAGAGAAAGGATTAAAGGTAGCCAGCCACTACCTTTTCCTTTTACACTGGCCACAGAATCTAGACTTAATGTCTTAAAATGTTGCTGTTAGAGACGTTTATTTAACCTCTAACCTCACCCCACTGAGACTTCCCTACTCACATCAGGTAAGACCTGACCCTCAGAACCCCACTCAGGGAAAACTTGTTGTTGTTTTTACACAAGATTGCATTGAAAGAGTCTTGGCTGACTCTTTTAGGCTTGGAAATTGCCAAAAGCAACTTTAATTTGGACTATTTAGGGAGACCAATTTTCTCCCTTCTCTGGCTTAAAAAGATTTTATTATGAAAGTAATATTATTCAAAGAGTGGATAAAGAATTTGTCAAATTTCTCCTAGCTTTAGTAATAAACATGACCTTTTTAGACTGCCCACAATTTCTTGGTCCTTCATTTCCTTGAGGCATTTTAGCAAGTAGAGGGCAGCTGCAGACAGGGTCTCTCTGGCCTCCTGATGATAGTAGAAGTCTTGGTGCACATTTTTAGACAGCTGCTATCTGGCAGCCATCCATGAAGACATCTCTAAATGCTTCTAGAAGACTTGAGAGTGGCAGGAATGGCTTTTACTTTTAAATAATATGCGGCAAATGTTTGATACTTAGCTCACAGAAGGTGAGACTATTGTCACTGGGTGAAGACTTCAGCTATGTGCAGAGAAAATAATATGAAGGATTTCTAGCCCTTAGGTTCTCAGAAAGTACTCTGAAGTCTTCTGTATCATTTGCAGGTCTGTATGGGAACAAAGACAACATTCCAAGATACAAAGGAATAACAATGACCATCTTAAGAGCCACAAGTTCTGACTCCCACTCATTATTATGGGATTTCTAGACAGCCTGTGTTGACTACCCAAGGGAGGCCTTATCCTCTATGAGGAGGGGGTGGGGGTGGGATGGGGGTACATGGCAGGGGGGAGCAGGAGAAGAGGAGGGAAGGGGAACAGGGGTTGGTATGTAAAAGGAAAGAAATTTTTTAAATAAAAAATTATATTAAAAAACATTACAGAAAACTCATATATGCTCAAGTACACAACCCTCTCCATTGTGATATCATGTTCATATATCTTTCCTCTCTAGTTCTAGCTCTATATGGCTACTTTTGCCTTGTTCCCCCTCAAAGCTTGAGTGGTAAAAATTATTGCCACTGCTTACAATGTCTTAGCCTCTCCTGTTTCTTTGAGGAATTTTAGCAAGCATTTTTATATGCTTAATAAAACTGTACCTTACCAATTAACAAAAATTTAGTATGATCTTTATAAAAGTTAATTATTATAGCCCAAATAAACCCTTGAATCCTATGAGTCCACTCTTGGAATAGTATTGCACTTAAAAAAATGTTGTCCAACTACAACATAGTTAAAAACCAGTTCAGCTGTTTGGGGGGCACCCAGGCAGGGAGATCAGGCTCCGTCCCTGGCGCATGGGCAGGCTTTTGGGAGCCCGGTGCCTGTGGTGTGACACCTTGTGCAGCCTTGGTGCAGTGGGGAGGGGCTTGGACCTGCCTTGGCTCAGTGTGCCAGGCTCTGCTGACTCCCCATGGGAGACCTTGATTTGGGGAATGTGGGGATGTGGGGTGGCTTGGGAGGGAGGGCTGGAAGGTGGGAGGAGGGAGGAGGTGGGATCTGTGGGTGGTGTGTAGAGTTAGTAGAAAATTTCTTAGTAAAGAAAAAAAATAGTCCAGATTTTTGTTGGAATTACTAGAGATGTGCAAGTGGATCTACTCTGAAGTCCACAGGCACTTTCTGTTTTTTTTTAATTGGGTAAAAATTTTTCTTTTGCTTGTTTGTTTTCTGTTGTTCTTTCTTCTGAAATAATCTCAAACAAGAGCATTTTTTTTTTTTTTTTTGGGTCACAGAGTAACTTCACAGAGATTCCTCAGCCATTAACCTTTTTCATGCTTACATTGCCACTAACATTTGTACTGGTTGTTGAGTGTTCTTCTAGAAGCTTTTGAAAAACAGACTGTACAATGGTGACCCATAACTCAAGAGCATTCTAGAATTCATTTCCTAAGCAAGACTATTTTCGTTAACAGCTAGCAGGAAGTACACACTGATAAAGCACTATCATCTACCTATACTCGTTCAAATTTTAGTGATGCTCCAAAATCTCTCCTTCCTGAGTAAAGATCCTGTCTAGAAGCACATGAACATTTGGCTGCCATGAATCTTCAGGACACTTCAACCTGGAAGAATTCCTGAGGCTTTGCTGTTTTGTTTGTATGTTGTTTTTTATCTTTGACAGGTGAAAGGGTACAGTTCATCTATTGTATCTTGATTCTGAATTTGGGGTTATCGGCTATTTCTTCTCGGTCAGAACTAGACCTTGTGTTCTTTGAAAAAAAAATAATGGAAATATTGTGTTCTCTCTCCATGAATCCAAGAAGGAAGTGTACCAGGTCAATCGACCCCGTTGCTAAGAGTCTTAATTGTAAGCATTTGATTCTGCTGCTGACTGACAGCTTCTTCTAGCTGGCATGCAACTTCTGTTCTTTCTAGTTTAGTAATAACATATTCTAGGGAGATTCTGTGCGAGTACGCCTGTATTGCCATTTCTGACCAAATGTTCAACCAGCATTGACCTACTCTGAAGGTTCTTGTCTGAATCATTCACTTCTGTGATTCACTGAGAGACTGATCACAATTTCCATCTTTTTTTGCAATTATTGATATTAACTGGCTTTTTACTCCAAGAACAACTTTTGTTTTCTTCCCCATTGATTTATTCATTCCTCTACTAAATTTGTGTGGACTAGTATGTTGACAACATCATTCATTTTGATACTCAAATTCTTCAGTATTTAGACCTCTTTCAGATGATTTCTGTGACCTAATTTTATTCCTGTGTTTTAATATATTTCTATTATTTCCTTTTCTCTGACACACACAGAAGAGCTTGTTCCAGGCTTGTCCTGTATTTTTCTGTTCCGGTTCTGGACATTAGAACTTCCTGAAGAGCCTTGATTCATTTGGGTAGAGAGTAATATTTAGAAGCTAAGGCATATCTGTATCTGTCTATGTCTAGTCCATGTGTATCTGCATGTCCAAGTTCATACTGCTGCATTCAAATTCAATCCAATGTGCCATATTTCTTTATTCTCTTTCTCCTGTTTGTATTTTTAATCATCTTCCCTACCAATGCTTTTGCTGGGCACAGAAACTTAACTCTATTTTTCAGCCTCTCTTCCAGCTGTACAGACCAGATGAGTGTGACCAAGAGGGGCATCACTAGCCATCCGAAAGCCATACTTCCTACTTCTTGTCTTCCTCATGCTGGCCACACACAGAAAATCTAGTAAGGAATTTCAGAGCCTGCTGGCAGAGCCACTGCAGGGAATCAACCAACCATTTCCTTCTTGGAGTAGAATTACTTCTTCCCCTTCCTCCTCTTCACAATCAGCTTGCATGGGGCTGTGAAGGTCAAAAGGAATATAGACCTTGATACTGAATCTGACATTGCTTATTATTGTAGAACATAGTTCTGATTATCAAAATCTACAAAATACAATGTCCTGTGGGTTCCTACAAGGATTAAATCTTGGAGTTTACCCATCGATGGGTTTCCACAGGGGAAGGGATCATAAAGCTCAGTAACTGAGAAGCATGCTTAGTTTGCTTCTTCAAGGGCATGGCCTTCAAGTTTAGCAGGCGAAGCATCCATATGTTTTACATTTCTTAAGATTTGTAAACCAAGCTCTAAACAAGCCCCTCTGATATGCCTAAGTTCAATGACTTGTCTAGAAATCCAGGGGAAGGGGTTGGGCCAATTGCAATGCCTTGTGTAAGCCAGCATGATACTTCTGAAGGAGTCATGATTAAAGTGTCCCACCCAAAGCATTAACACTTGAATTCCTTAAGATTAATATTCTTTGCAGGGTGTCCTGTTTTCTGGTAAGAATGACAAGTGGAAGCACTATACTCAAGATCACTTTCGTTTTTTTTTCAGAGGGAGACTCTAGCCATGAAAGGTGAGTTTTTGCAAATTTGCACAACTTTGTAAGAAATTAGGCGACTGAATGAGATGCAGCTTCTCTGGGAGCATGGATCATTTCTGCTACTCTCCCAGTTAGGATGCTCCCCACTGCATTTTCCTCTTTGGTGTCTTTCCCTCTGGGAGCAGGCCCTGGGGGCATTCTCTGCAGAGGGCTCTTGACACTGGGAATGCCTCCTTTCGGTTGATCAAAGCTGGACCAGCCTGACTCCACCCCAGGAAGTGGAGGCAGACACATCTGTTCAGTCTGGCTTGCTGCCAACAGAGGATTTATTCTGGGGTGAGTGGGGGAGAAGGACTTTTATGTCAGGAGAGGATTTATTGTTGGCTGACAGGGTGTGGCGAGTGTCAAGGGTGGGAACCACTTCAGCTCCTTGGCGGAATGTCTGACTTTTTGTGAGGCAGGGTTTAATCTTTGTATGTGGGTTCCAAGATTTTTGTGAAGGGTGAGTGATGAATCCATGAGCTTTATTGACAAACTGAACAACTTTAGGGAAGTAAAGCATAATGTTGCCCACAGGAAGATGTTAGAAGCAGATCAGTTAGAATTCAACAATGAAGAAAGTATTGTGCAAACTCATCAGTTAGCTAGCCTAGTTCCACAGATCAGGGCCAGACGAAAAGGCAGGCAAAGAAAGCCACTTGTTATTCGGAAATGCTGGCTCTTTCTTGGGGAAGCCAACGGTCATCAGAATACTTTGCATTTTGATGTCTTCAAAGAAAAGATGAAAATCATCACACATAAATGACTCATCAAATTCTGTAATTTATGACATTATTATAAGTTGAAAGGGAATAGGACATGTTCAACGTCCACAAAATTAGGGTCCTGGGATTAAATTATTTCAGGTATGGTCATGAGTTCAGCCTTGTCTCAAGACTTCAGTAGACAATCAGGAAAGAAATGTCAAGGAGATTAATCTAACTTGATTCTAGACTGAGAAAGAGTCAACACTTGGCACTTTACGAAATCCTTTACTTCTGTCATCTTAGGTGTAAGACTATTAGAAACAGCCAGATTCTTTCTAGAAATGATTTATCCATCCTATCATAGATTTCATCTAGTACCTATAGAGTAGCTTTTATGATCAATACTTAGTTGTGGGCTGAGATATACACGAATATAAATATTACTATTATGGACCTTGATCTTCACATACCATTGAAGCTGAAAAGTTAAGTCTAAGAATTCAGGTAAGGTCAGAGCTCATGTGTAAATCAGATACGGTGATGCTCTCTTACTTGGACAAAATGATGGTTGTACAGTCGGATGAGGGCAATGTGGCTGCACTTCCATCCTCTGCTCTCTGTCACTGTGGATCGTTGTGCAGATCCCATAGCATCTTGAAGACTTGCGGGAGAGTATGGACAGAAATCTTAGTTGTGTGAGGAAACAAAAACATCTGGAAAATAAATCGTCCTAAGGGAAGAAGGCAGTGTGATGCAGGAAAATCACCTGAGAGATTCTGAGGGCATCATGGTGTCTGTGGCTGCTTTGCTTGCTACCCGTGAGGAGCAAACCGGAAAAGCTTGCAATGAAATATTTGCTGTAGGAGAATATTCCGGAAAGAGAAAGACTTTCTGTATTGGAGTTTTGAGCAGAGATTTGTGAGAGTGAAGAGTGTGATGGCTTTAGTAGAAACTAGCCTCAGCTGGTTGGATCCAGCAGCATGAGTCTCCATGCAGCTCAGCTACAAAGGATTAAGGCCTTGAGTGGCCTCAGATTCCTGGTAGATATATCCTACTAGTTTTCTGGGCAGGATAGAACTCAAAGACACACACAGAGAAAGACCAAATGGCAGAAATACAACCCTCCCATCGGCACCAGCCATCAGCACGAGTGGAAAACATCAACTCCATACCTCACCACACATGCACTATTGGAAGAATTCCAGAAATACCCCAGAAAGGGGGACTTTTGCAAACAGGACTAAAGGTAAAATTCTTACTTAAGGAAGAGTCATGAGAATGTTTTTTTCTTGCTACTATTATGGCATCTTAATCTCAGTGAAAGGTGAATAGGGAAGTCAAAATATGACATACCCACAAGAAATCCTGAAGCAAAGATGTACATGACTTTAGGAGAATTTCTTTCTCCAGGATGGGAAGCACCAGCCAGGATGACTGCAGAGTGCAGGTTGTCTGCATGCGTTCCACTACAGTCCGGTTTCATATAGGATGAGAGCATATACAGGGTACTTGCAACAGTAAGTAACTGGAGGGTCTTGGGCAACGTGTTGAAGTTTCCGTTTCAGTGGAGGAGGGGAAGGGGATTCTGGTACATGCATCACAAGTAGAAATTGCTTGAAAGGGATTGGACCCTAAATTGGGTGTCACAGTTTCTGGGTTCTCTGTCTAGCTCTTCTCTAAAACTAGCAAAGTGGGTGCAAGAAAGTCAACAACCTCCTCTGAGCTTTCACATTATCAAGTTTCAAGATAAGTTCATTGAACTGATGGCTTTTTAAATGTCCTCTTTGGGGCAATGAGAGAGCTCAGTGGGCAATAAAAGTGCCTGCTGCCCAAGTCTCACCACCTGAGTTCAAACCCTGGACTCCATAGAAGAAAAGAATCAATGCCCAAAAGTTATTCTCTGACCTGTATCAGCATGCCATGGTCTACAATCAAACACACCACACATACACACACACACACACACACACACACACACACACACACACACACACA
>CABHPR010134918.1:23244-41947 GCA_902168415.1 Peromyscus melanophrys
TGTGTGTGTGTGTGTGTGTGTGTGTGTGTGTGTGTGTGTGTGTGTGTGTAAGTATGTATGCTGTATGATTAATTTTTTGTCTTAGAGAATCTTTGGATGAAAATTGGAAAATTTGAATGTGAAATATCGATTTTTAACTTCAGATGAGTTATCAGGTTAATGCTGTGGGTAGAGCAGCATTGAGATAATGAATAGGTGGGTGTGCCAGAATGAGTCAATGAATCCATTATAGCACACTGTCACAATCCTATTTCTGCTACCGTCATTTAAACATAAAAATAACATTTAATAAGTTCTGTGCTATGAAATTGAAAGTGGAATACTAAAGAGTTGTCATTATTTGGGGAGAACAGGAATGGTGACTGAGAAGATAACTATTGCCTGAACTATTTCAGTTTGTGGAACTGGCGTAGATAAATTCTCTCCTCTATGTTCTAATTACTGTAATTTGATCATTATAATGATTATAATTTCATATTCACTGTATATGAGATAGTCTGTTAATACTGCCTGTCATACCACAGTGAATTTGCTTTCAGGATATTTTGGGGAGGGAAGAGTACTATGTCTTATCAACAATGTCTTTAGTAGCTTAATTATGATATGCTTTTAGGATTTTTTTTCTTCCAGAATTTTTACATCACTTTTTGAGAAGCCTCTCTCCTGAATGAGAACACTATACTTCTGAAAGCCATGTTGAGACATTATTTTTAGTGAATTGCCAGTTACATTTCTAATATTTTATTGAGAAAAAATGATTTTCAAAAAAGGATAATCTGCAAAGATTGCTTACTAAACTAATAATAACATGCCCATCTAGCATAACATTGCATATTTACAAAAGTAAGGACAACTATGGACTGATTCAGAAAGATTTCTGGGAAAGACTATGAAAAAAAAGATCAAACTGTAAAATGTGTATATTAAATATGTATTTTATGGTACAAAATGGGTGGATAAATAAAACTCAATTTCAACATTGGCACAAAAGAAAACCTTGGTGGGGCAAGTAAGTAAATAGTAAAGAAGTTCCCTGTGGGAGAGGGGGTGTCTGGGAGTGGTGATGGAGGAAGAAGACTACTGCTTCTTGGCTCAGATTCTTCTCCCATTATTGCTGCTGGTTCTACAATGAAGTTTTTATATTCAAGCAGACATTCTATATATCTTTCATTTATTTCAGTTGAGTCATACTCTTAAGAGGTCCTAACTTTTGTCACTGATTCATGTATTACGTCTCCTAAGTAGATATTTTATTTTGGTGCATAGTATGAGCAATGACATTTATCCTGTTGTTACCAACTTCATTTACTGGATAGTTATTTAGCGATTCATTGGAGATACTATCACCATCACATATATTACTTATTCGTTCACATTAATTTTTATTTTATTAGTTCTGTGAAGTTTCATAGAAGATCTTTTCATCATACTAACCACCCCCAACTGTTTCCAACTCTACCCCCTTCCTTACCCATCAAACTTTGGTATCCTCTTTTGTTTTTTAAAACCCTTGGTCTTAGTTAGGGTTTTTACTGCATGGCGGCATGCAAGCAGATGTGGTGCTGGAGAAATAACTAAGAATCCTACATCTTTCAGCCATCAGGAAGTCTACTGACTGTCACACATCCCACTCCCTGGTCCCCAAATGTTTATAGCCACATCATAATGCAAAAAATTAAATGCATTCAGTCCAACTTCAAAAGTCCCCATAGTCTATTATAATCTCAAACTTGTTTCAAAGTCCAAGGTCTCTTCTGAGATGAATGGCAATCTCTTAACTGTAATCCTCTTGTAAAAATCAAAAAGTAGATCACATACTTCCAACAAATAATGGCACAGGGTATACATTACCATTCCAAAATGCAGGGAAGGGAGCAGAGTGAGGGAATATTGTACAAAAGCAAGACTGAATACCAGTTGGGCAAGCCCCATACTCTACAGCTCCATGTCTGTTATCAAAAAGATTTTCAGATCTCCAACTCTGTTCAGCTTTATTGACCTCAACACATTTCTTTCTCTTGGGCTATTTCCATTCCCTGTTATCAGCCCTCCTCAGCAGGTATCCCACAACTCTGGCATCTCTAACATCTTGGGTTCTCCAAGGCAATCCAGGCTTCAACTTCACAGCTTCATGCAATGACCTCTCTAGGGACACCCATGAAACAGGTCCTGTCCTCAGCAGCTTTCTTTAGGCACAGAAGCAAATTCCATAACCTGTTTCTTCTATCCTTAACTCTGAAGCCAAAACCATGTGGCTGAAGCTGCCAAGTTCTGCTGCTTGCTGGGGCTGGAACATTGCCCCCTCCTTCAATTACATCTTTAACAGCTTTCTGTCTTTTACTGTCTAAGCTTGGCTGTCCTGAAACTTGCTATCTAGACCAGGCTGGCCTCAAATCAAACTCAAAGATCTTCCAGCCTCTGCCTCCCAAGTACTAAGATTAAAGGGTGTCCCACCATACCAGCTCTAAGCTTTCCTTTAGCTCCTTTTCATAAAGGTTGGAAATCCAGCTGGGTGGGCTCTTGCCCTGTGGTCACCACTCCCTTTATTGCATTTCTTAATCTGTTTTTCTCCTTGAACACAGGATTTAGCTCCATCCAACTTTCTGGTGCCCTTTTTCTCCTCAAATACTTTTCCTTTCTCAGCTTGTTCCTTTTCATTATAAATCTTCATTAGAGTTAACACTAGAATCCACATGATAGAGTCTACAGCAGGCTGTTTGGAGATTTCTTCTGTCAATGTAATTAATCCAAAACTCTTCACTTTAGCCTCAGACAGACTCTTCAGACAAGGGCAAGAGGCAGACACCTTCTTCACCAAAATATCACAAGAATGATCTCTAGGCAACATAATAAAATTTTTGTCTCTGAAACCTCTTGAGTGAGACCCCCCAGAGTTCAAAGAACTCAGTACCATTTTCTTCCATGCTCCTACTAGTATGGCCCATTAAGCAGTGCTTAAAGCATCCCGCTGCTTTCCAAACCCTAAGTACCAAAGTCTAAATTCCTCCAAACAAACACATGGTCAGGCCTATCACATCGATACCCCAGTTCCTAATACCAACTTCTGTCTCTGGGTTCTATTGCTGTGAAGAAACACCATGAGCACGGCAACTGTTACAAAGCAAAACATTTAATTGGGGTGGCTTGCTTACAGTTTCAGAGGTTCAGTCCATTATCATGATGGCTGGGAGCATGGTGGCATACAGGCAGATGTGGTGGTGGAGAAATAGCTGAGAGTCCCACATCTTGCAGGCAACAGGAAGTAGACTGAAAGTCACACTGCTGTAAGCTTGAGCAAAGGAGACCTCAAAGCCCATGGTGACGCACTTCCAGCAGTTAACAGTTACACAGCTCTGTGTCTAGGGGTGGGATTTTGTTTCTAGTTCTCCTCTCCATTCTGAGATTTTTGTATAGGTTGGGCTTGCACAGGATTTTTATATGCTCTTTCAATAGCTGTGATTTCATACGTGAGGATTTCTTGCTGTGTAAGAAAATACTATTTCTTTGTAGTCATCCACTGCCCTTGGCTCTTATACTCTTTCCGTTTCCTCTTCTGCAATGATCCCTGAGTCTTGCGATGTGTGCTGGATAGTTTTATGTAAACTTGACATAAACTAAAACTGTCTAAGAGGAGGGACCTCAAGAAAATGCCTCCATAAGATAGGGTTGTAAGCAAGCCTGTAAAGCATTTTCTTAATTAGTGATTGATGGTAGAGGGTCAAGACTATTGTAGGTAGTGTCATCCCTGGGCTAGTAGTGCTGGGTTCTATAATAAAGCAGACTGAGCAAGCCAGAAGAATCAAGCCAGTAAACAGCACTCCTCCATGGTCTCTGCATCAGCGCCTACCTCCAGGTTCCTGCCCTGTTTGAGTTCCTGTCCTGACTTCCTTGATTGATGAACAGTGATGTGGAAGTGTAAGCCAAAGAAACCATTTCCTCCCTAACTTGGCTTTGGTCATGGTGTTTCATTGCAGCAATAGAATCCCTAAGTAAGACAAGTTGGTCCCAGGAGTGGGTTATTGCTATTAGAGACCTGATCATGTTGTTTTGGGGAGAATTATGGAAGGACTTTGGAACTTTATGCAAGAAAAGTCATTGAGTGTTCAGTTTTTGGTGAACTGTCCTACAAGAACTTGGAAGATGAGAATGTTGAGGGCAATGCAGAAGATGGAGGCCTGGCTTGTGGAGTTTCAGAGACAAGTTTAAAGACTCTATTGGGGCTATTTGCTAATTTGAACTAATATTCTATGGTTCTGGTTAGCTGGAGCCAAAGAATCAGCTGTGATTCACAAGATACCAGAACAACTAAAGTGAAACCTTTGCTTTGCTGAGATACTTGATACTGGTTGTATGGAGCTGAGAAATTAATAAGGGACCAGCATCATTGAGGTGAAATCTTCTAGGAAGTGTTTCCTGAGAGTACACAGAAGCTGTGTTCCAGAGGTAGCCAAGGTTGTACCTTGTGCTAACAGCCACACTTATGAATCTCCCAGGTAGTACTGGTTTTGAAAGCATGAAGGAGTCATAGGGAGAAGATGAGGCATGGCACTTTGAGAGTCCAGGATACTACTGGTAGTAGTTGAAGCCCCAGGATTGAAGGGGTCTTGAAGAGAAGATGAGGCTTGGCACCATGAAAGGAGCCCAGGAGAGACTATTGGTGAAAGTGCAGTCCAGTTTCAGCAGAAGATCCCAGCATTGTGGAGACGCCAGTACCCTGGGATGACCATCCAGAACAATAGTGGCAGTGGAGTGGAGCCAGCTGGACCCTAGAAGACCAGCTGTGTATGTTGCAGATGGCAGTGCCAGAGAAGTGACTAAAAGCCCCTTGGAGGAGCGCAGAAGATCATGAGTGAATCCTAGACATGGACATTGAGTTATGTACATTGCTGGGAATTTGAATTTCCTTTGATTTCATTGTGACTATGCCCTGGTTCTGTCCTCTTGAATTAAAAAGTATTTAATTCATTTTTTATTTTATAGGAACCCTCACTTACAAGACTTTGAATCTGTAAAGAGTTTAGATTTTAAAAGACATTGCTTTTTTTTTTTTTTGGTTTTTTCAAGACAAGGTTTCTCCGTGTAGCTTTGTGCCTTTCCTGGAACTTGCTTTGTAGACCAGGCTCAAACTCACAGAGATCCGCCTGCCTCTGCCTCCCGAGTGCTAGGATTAAAGGCATGTGCCACCACTGCCCGGCAAGACATTGCGATTTTAAAGAGACTGACCTTTTAATGTGTTTGTATTTGTAAAAACTGTAGGATTTTTCAAGTTATTTATGTTTTTAGTGTGAGATATTGGGGATGAATGAGAAAGGGAAGGTGTGGCTTAACATCGATGTGGTTTTTGTATCAAGTTGCCAGTTGGACAATTTTGCTGGATAGTTTTATGTAAACTTGACACAAGCTAAAGTCATCTAAGAGGAGGGAACCTCAGTCAAGAAAACGCTTCCATAAGATAGGTTTGTAGGTAAGCCTGTAAAGAATTTTCTTAATTAGTGATTGATGTGAGTGGTGCTATTCCTGGATTGGTGGTTCTGGATTCTATATGAAAGCAGGTTGAGCAAGCCAGTAAACAGCACTCCTCCATGTCCTCGCCATCACCTCTTGCCTTAAGGTTCCTGCCTTCTTTGAGTTCTTGTCCTGACTTCCTTGGATGATGAACAGTGACATGGAAGTATAAGCCAAATGTATCATTTCCTCCTCAAATTGCTTTTGGCCGTGGTGTTTCATTGAAGCAATAGAAAGTCTAAGACAGGAGGGGAGTTGCAGTATCTATATTGCCTTTATGGTTGATCACTCTGCAGTCTCTTATTCTCTGTACCTTATCTGGTTGTGAGTCAGATTGTTAATCAGCATCTACCACAAATCTAAACTTCTCAGATGAAGATTGAGAGATGCATTGATCTATGGGTACAATAAATCATTATGAATCAGTTTTTAATTCTATGCTAATTAAAAATAATAGTAGTAGGTTCTCTCCTAGGACATTATAAACTGTCTATCCCTGGTTCTTGCCCCAGAAACAGTGGTAGGTGTGGGTTCCTCCTTGTAAAGTAGGGATTAAAGCCAAGTAGGAAGTTGTTGGTTATCCCCGTAACATTCATGTCACTGTTGCGTCAATGGGCATGTTGTGCCAGGCCAGTGGTTACTATAGCTCTCAGGATTCATAGTTGTGTATGACTAATGATTACTCTTCTTCTTTAGTAGCTTGCATAACACCTTCCAGCATTATTAAAACTAGCCAGCAGCATGAAGCTTCCAGATCCATACCAGCTCAATTTCACCATGTTCTATGATGCAGTTATATGGTGTCTTCAGCAAGAGAGTCTTATTATTTTGGTATGCTGGGCATAGAACCAAGTGCCTTGTGCATTCTCTGTTATGGAATCACTCTTCAGCACCCTAAACATTTTTTTTGAGAACTAGAGACCTAGTTCAATTTACAGAATGCTTGCCTAGAATGCACAAAGGCCTAGGCCCACTCACAAACCAGAGTGGTGATGCATGCAAATAATCTAAGATCTTAGAAGGTGGAGGCTAAATTTTCTTGTTTATTATAGCTTTCAGTTCTTTCTCTTGAGCAGGAGGATCAGGGGTCTTCTTTAGATATATTAGGAGTTTGAGGCCAGCCTGAGATACATGAGACCCTGTTTCAAAAAAGAAAAAAATACCATTTTTTTCTAAAGGTAAGCTTGTGAAAGAATCAGATTTTAAAATGGTACTAATTTAAAAGTGGTACTGAAGCCATATTGTGATGATATTTTATTTGTGTACCCCAAAAAAGCTTATCTGGAGATCAGAGGACAAAGCCAGCCACTATATTAGACATAGAGGTCAGGCAGTGGTAGCACACACCTTTAATCCCAGCATTTGGGACGCAGAGATTCATTGGGATCTCTGTGAGTTCAAGGCCACACTGGGAACAGAGCCAGGCGTGGTGGCATATGCCTTTAATCCCAGCACTAGTTAACCATAGAGGTCTGGAGGTCTGTACAAGGAGACAGGAAGTAATAGAGCTGAGCGGAAAGAGGAAGTGATATAGCTGGGCAGAGAAAGGAAGTAAGATGGCAGGGCACAGAAAGGGTGTGAATATACAGGAAGTAGCTCTCTCTGGAGGCTGAGGAGTTGGTAAGGTGAGGTTGGCTGTGGCTTGTTCTGTTTCTCTGATCTTCCAGCTTTCACCCCAATATCTAGCTCCATTTTTTTTTAATTAATAAGACCATTTAGCAATTCTTCTTACACTATATAGTGGTCTTCCACTGTAGTCACAGCTACGCTCAGGAGGCTGAACCATGAGCATCACTTAAGTTCAGGAAGTAGGGACCAGCATGAGTGACATAGTAACACCCATACTCCCCCCCCCCCCGCCAAAATTCAAGAAGATTGTGTTTTAATTGGGCTTATCTAAATTTATGAGTTTACTTAAGGATAATACCCTTTTTGGTGCTGAGTCTTCCTGTCCCTAAATGTGAGTTGTGTTTTTAACATGTCTTGTCTTCACACGTCTTACATTCTTTAAATTCTTACACATTTCATACATCCTGGGACTTTAAAAGATTGACTCATAGACTGATGAGAAGCTCAGAGGATAAAATGATTTCCATGTAAGCCTGACAACCCGAGTTTACTTGATCCCAGGAACCCACCCAAAGGTGAAAGGAAAGAACTGATTCAGCAAAGTTGTCCTATGGCCACACACATCCAGTGACCTGCAAACACCTGCACTCATATATACATCATGAACAAACGTACATTCATACAATAATTAAAAATTCAAATTAAAAGAAATAGTCATAAATTCATATATTTAAATCTATTTGTGAACATTAAAATTTTTTCTTTATTTTTGTAGGCATCAAAAATTTTAGATTTTCTTATTATTTGTGGTAGTTTTCCAGTTGCTCTCTTGGATTCTTCAGGTAGATACATACTCATAATATGGGAAGATAGTGATAATTTTATTTCATCTTTTACATTTTACATGTCTCTATTTTTTTCTTATCTAATTACAATGATTGAGTTCTTTGAAAGTCTTCAGAGATAAGCCATAGAGTGGAGGTTTTAGTAACAGTGTCTGGGCATAATTTTAACACATTTATAAAATGAATTATTTTTGTTAGCATGGATTATGCATAAGAATTGATTTTATTGTAACATTTTCAGTATATTTTGATCATATTCACCCCATTGCCCTTTCCCTCTCCCATTCCTGCTGATTCCCTTCCACTTCCAACCAGCTCCATTTCTACTCTTCTAGTTTCATGTCTCTTTCCCCGCTTCCTTCCCTCCCTCCCTCCCTCCCTCCCTCCTTCCTTCCTTCTTTCCTTCCTTCCTTCCTTCCTTCCTTCCTTCCTTCCTTCCTTCCTTCCTTCCTTCCTTCGTTCTTTCCCTCCCTCCCTCCTTCCCTCTCTTCCTCCTTCTTTCCTTCCTTCTTACCCTTCCCTTCCTCCTTCCTTTCTTCTTGCAGTATGAACAACACACCAGCGGCTACATACCTGAGGAAAATGTCTTCCCCTCCCCCAGAATTAATTGCCTAGAGGTAATTAGGGACTCATAAGCCCCTCCCATCCATGACATAATGTTGATAGTACCAAACTTGGGCAAGTAATCACAGCTGCTGTGATCTCACAAATGCAGTAGTATGTCACACCTGGCACAATTTTCCACTCTTTCTCCCAACTCTTACATTTTTTCACCATATTCCCTGAGCCTTGGAGGGGGTGATAGAGATGCCTCATTTAGTGATGAGCATTGAACAGACATTTATTCTCAGTACTATGAACTGTTATGAATCTGTGCAGTAACCAGTGCACATTGCAAAAGGAAGCACTAATGTATGGGCATAGATATAAATATTTAGAAAGCAGCTCAATGGGCATACTTGTCCATTTAGTAAAACAGTAGTAGCTTCTCCACTAGAGCTTATGACCTCATCAGCCATGGAGATAGTAATGGTTCTATACATTTTGGTTATATCAACATGGTCTATTAAAGACTTCTCTTGAGACAATATTCCTAAGACATGAAAAATGATTTCAGAGGTTTAGAACCATGTTTGATGTATCAAACTGAAACTTTCCTTGAAAGTCAATTTATAATTGGTCATTATTCATCCAAAGTATTTCTGAAGAGACAAATGGAAAAAATATGTTTTTAACAATTTACCAATTAATTTCCCTTTTCTTCCACCTACGTTGATTGGAAATGGTTATAGGAAGAGTCCATCCTTTACACCCAACAATTTTAAATACATTTCTTACATGTGAACTTAGGGCTGATGTTGATTCTAATATAAAGCAAAAAGATATTTTATAACTAAATGGAATGAATGTCACCCAAACTAGGAGTTTCCAAGCCTGGGGACTCTGTATTAAAGTAGAAAATGCTGGTGAATAGTTCTGAACCAGTCAAGTTTGTAATTGCCAGTTGCAAAGCTAGACTTTCACATCTGTGATTTACAAATATTCTTGACATGACCCATTAGCATGTTTTATAGATGAGAACGTTCCTGAAGGAAGGGATGTCACAGTCATGGTGATAATACAAATGCCTGGGGAGCTCCACCATGAAGTAGAACACAATGTCCCCTCAGCCTCAGCAGTCATGGAGGCCCTACTCATAAGGAATGCTCAACCTCTAAAAAGGTTGATTTGTTTCAATCTCTTAAATCTCACTTTCGGTAAAAATAAAAGAAAATAAAATGAATAACCTTTCTAGGAAATAAAAAGGGAAACGCAAGATAACACTACACTGTGGCTGGTCCACGCCCCTCTTGTTCTTTAGCTTGAGAAAGGAGTTGTTAGCTAGGAAACCTAAAGGAAAGCTTGTCCTGAGTCTATGCTCCCACATTGAGCCAACCTACCATAAAACTGTGAGTCTATAGGACTGAGGAGGCAGGGCATTCACTCAGTTATGAGAATCTTCTGGCACATGGCAATAGCTTCATAGGATGAGTGTTTCTTGTCCATTATGTGTAGTAACTTGGTATCACTACAGCCATCTCTCAGTTTGAGGGTTTATATTTTGATCTGGTATTCAGCTAGACTTCTGGTGATGAATAGAGGGTGATTTCTACCAGGTGAAAATCTTATTTATCTATCTTAGGCTGAAAGTAAAAAATTCTGAATGAGAGCCAAAAACCACATGAATGAAATTATTTATACTCAGAAGAATTTGTAAATCAAGTGACTAATGATTTGTCAGGAGGTCCTCTTGGGGAGTGTGTGTGTATGTGTGTATGTGTGTTTGTGTGTGTGTGTGTGTGTGTGTGTGTGTGTGTGTGTGTGTATTTGTCTTGCATATGGTATCTAATGCTTTATAAATTATCAAATATATAGTTATTACATATTGAAAAGAAAAAAAGCAAATAATGGCCTGGAGGCATTGCCTGAACTTGCACTGATTCTTGGTATAATTAGATTTTTCTTGTTTTACTTAGCCCCACGTGCTGCTAGCATGATGCAGGAGGGTCTAGTTAAGTTATGCTGAATGCTTTTCAGTTAAACCATAACTCTCACATGTGCATTTTGTTGTGCTCAACAGTATTAAATAAATGGATAACACCTGAGTAAATTCAGCATCCCAGAGACTGTACATTCTTGGATCTAATTTGCCAGGGAGGGCTTTTCATTTTAGTTTAATCAAGAGTTTTACTGAGTTAGGCAAAGCAGTAGTTACTTAAACGTAACTTCTAAACCCAGGTAATAATAAAATATATAACAGTATTTATGACTGACCCATTTTTCAACCCATTTAAATCTGGAAAGATATGCAATAAATTTGAGTCTAGTTTATACACTTGGACTATTCATATATACAGTAAATCTCTTTCATAAAGCTTCTTATCAAGTGAAATGTCTTTGAGAGGAAATGGAAAATTATGGGCATGGAGATAATATATAAGACTTTCAGCCTCCCCCTTTACATTTATATCTCCTCCGTTGTGTTAGAAGATAGGACGACTGACAATGACACTGAGCATGTGCAGAAAAGGATCAAGGAGACATGTATCATGAGTGCTCCTTGCAACACTGGGAACCCTGCAGCTTTGCCGTACTGTTAATGCCTTTCTCTTGGCACACTGGAATAACAGTGATAATGAGTCCAAAGCTTATCAGTTTTGAAAGCATTAGCACCTGAGCCTGGTTAGGTCTTTGTTTCAAGGACTTGCATAGAGAGAATATTGAAAATATATTACAAATATTAGTATATCAGGTGTGATGTAGCTACTGATGTGCTGGATGAAAAAACTCAATAGGTCTGTGACACCATCTGAACTTTTAAACTACAGCCTTCAAACTGTTTATTAAAATGAAAATTTCTACTATATATCTAAAATTCTGGAATTTAGAGCTACAGACCTGGGCCTGGGAATCTTAATTAAAAAAATTCTTTTAGCCGGGCGGTGGTGGCGCACGCCTTTAATCCCAGCACTCGGGAGGCAGAGCCAGGCGGATCTCTGTGAGTTCAAGGCCAGCCTGGACTACCAAGTGAGTTCCAGGAAAGGCACAAAGCTACACAGAGAAACCCTGTCTCGAAAAACCAAAAAAAAAAAAAAAATTCTTTTAGATTTATTTATTTTATTTTATGTATGTGGGTGTTTCTCCTGCATATATGTATGTGCACCATATGTCTGCCTGGTGGTCAGAGGTCAGAAGTGTGTGTTGGATCCCCTAGAACTGGAGATACAAATGATTCTGGACCATCATGTGGATACTGGAAACTGAACCCAGGTCCTCTGCAAGAGCAACACGTGCTCTTAACCAATGGACTATATCTCTAGCCTAAGGAATCTTAATTTTCAAAAACTTCTTTGCTAACACTTTTATAGTATAATGCTGGAAAGTTAATCGCTTACTATTTTTGTTTTGTTTTAAGACAGGGTCTCACTATGTAGTACAGGTTTGTTTCCGATTCATGGTTATTCTGACTTGAATTCCCCAGTACTGAAATTACAGACATGTACCACTGTGTTTAGCCTTCTTAAAACTTCCCCAAATAATATTCAAATTATATAAATATTTATTTTAATTTATATTACTACAAAAAAGAAGGTGCATTTTAATATTAGAGTCTGAAATTTTTGCTCATGTGGTTAAAATATCACCAAGTTGGTCAATGGAGTGTCAGACTACCGTAGTGTAATTCTTTAAAATACAGAAGAAAACAGAAGCAATCCCGATGGTGCATGTCTCCCTTTTAAGGAATGTCTAGGATTGTTAACCATTTGACAAGAAAAGAGTGCTGCAAGTGTAACAAAAAGAGAACATAGAAGCATTTAGAGTTATTCATTAATGGAATGACCGTAGGACAACATGAAATGTGTTTAATCTTTCATTTATAAGCAGTAGGTGAATTATAAGAGGCATAGCTAGGGAAAATTTAGAATTAGGTGAAATATAAACTGGCATTTTAAGCATTAGTTCTCAGATATAAATGTAAAAGCCAGACCCTAATAAGATGATCTGGCTTAGAATGTTCCCAGCATGAGGGTAGCAACCGACCATTTCTAGGATCTGGGGGATAAATCAAGGATGATGAAAAAATGTTCAAAAGAATCCTGCAGGTTTTGAAAGATAATGTTGACTTTTGACTTTTGGGATAAATAAATCAGAAGGGTGGGTGGGGACACAAGGAGAAGATGGGGTGGTACCAGCAGATGTTAAGATGAAAGCTATCCTTAAAAGTGATGTCATAAGAGGAGTGTCTAATAGTAGGTGTGGTTTGATCATAAAACATAAAGACCAAATGGAGGGAATAAAAACTGTCCCCCAAAGAAAGAAAATGGCTGTGGTTTAATGAGCTGCTCATCTTAGAAGTAAATAGGGCTGTGTGAACAATTGTCTGAGATGTTGCCAGGTAGTAAGTAGGGCATGACTGTGAGATTACAGGACCTAAGAGAAAATGTACTACTAATGGTTTGCTAAGTGACTCTTTGTCAAATTGCCTCCTAATATATGTGTTTGTATCCATAGACCACTGATACTCTAGGCAGGGGACAGAGAATCCACCTTTGCAAAGGGTGATGCTTAATGCAGACTCACAAATGGTCAAATGAGCTAAGTACTGAGAACAAGAACCATTGCTCGGCCCTAACTGAAACCTCTGCATCACCCCCTCGCAAGTCCAAAGAACACTGTGGAAGAGGGCCAGAAAGATCATAAGAGCTGGAGAGTGGACAGGGACGTCAGGAGACACTCTCTTCTGGTTCAATTACAGTGGTCACAATCACAAATAAACATTTGGTGTGGCTACATGCGTAAGACCAGCATGCATAACACACACACACACACACACACACACACACACACACACACTCCGTATGGGAGCAGAAGATAGGCAAGTTATGAAGAAGGGAGTCACAAAGAGTGAGAGAGGGCGTGAATGTAACTGTCAAAAAGAAAAAGAATTCAGAATATATTTTCTTCCTGGTTCCATCACTTTCTGTATAAATGGAACTTGCTCCTTATATTTTCCTCATGTTAGTCACACTCATTTGTAAGCAGGAAGGTATGAGAGTTTTGTGTTGTAACACTGTTTTAAGGACTGAGCAAATTAAAGCATGTTAAGCTCTTAGGAGAGAGCTAACTTAGTAAATACTCAATAAATGCTAGCTTTTTATCACCATCACCATTATTATAAAACTAAAAAGTTACAAAATCCAGAGTACTTTGCCCTCTTCTAATTTCCATGTTTGCTTAGTAATTAGATTGTATTTATTGTCTCAACTGAGCAATAATGCCATAGAGTTTATCCTGCTTACTGCCAGACAGAACTCTAGTTGCAGCCTAAAGTCATTTCTGGGCTTTGCTAATTCCAGAGGAAATGAAATCAGCAATGACTCCATTATGCAAATACCAGTAACATTGGAGGAACATAGTAATGCACGTCTAGAGGCCTACTTCTGAAGCCTGCTTTAATAAACCATGTCGTCCACTAGTTTTCTCCTGAGCCACAATGGAGGAGTATATGAAGTCCTCTTACAGCTGACCCAGAGCCCCGGGACATTTTTCAATGGTTGGCAACTTAGCCATAGGCTTCCAAGAAACAAAGATTGTCACTCTTCTTTGGCCTTTATGAATTCTGAATTCTTAACCCCCTTCTTGCACTACTTTCTGACTTCTAGAATCCCATTGTCAGTTGTGAAGCCTTTTTGGTTCTCATGCTGTTCTTAGTAAAGTGAATTAGGTTAGCTTTAATTTTCAACTTGACATAACTTAGAATCTACTGGAAAGAGTCTTATTGAGGTATTTTCTACATTGCATTGGCCTGTGAGCCTGTCTGTGGAGGACTGTCTTAAGTTAGTTGAGGTAGGAATATTCAGTCCACTGTGGGCTGCACCATTTCCTAGGCTCCTGGTGTTGAACTTTATAAAAGTGGAAAAATAGAGCCGAGCACAAGAATGCAACCAAAGCAGCATGAACTAGCTATCGGCACAACAAAACCAGCAAGATGTTCAAACCTGCCTGTCTGCTCCCACAGAGTTCTCTTTCACTTCTTGATTTGGTTCTCTCTGCTCTCAACTCTGGATGTGGCATGATTTGCTGCTTAAAATTCGTGCTTGGACTTCTCCACACTAACTGACAGCAATCTGAAAATGGAAGCTGAAATAACCCCCTTCTCTCCTGAGTTGTGGTTAGTCAAGGTATTTTACCACAGCAACAAACATGAAAGTAGAATAGAACCCTACCTAATGACTGTCTGTGGCCACATGGAAATGATCTCTTCAAATTTCCTTCCCAGTAAAAGACTAACTTATTCCTCAACTGCTTTGGCCAACTGAAAAAAAAAAGTTAAACATCTAAAGGAATATTTAAAGTGCATTCAATGGGTCATTTCCAAAAGCCAATTATAATCTGAAACACTGTTTTTAATGAGGACATCCATTACACAGAATGAACATGTAGTAAATCATGAAGTTTTTGCTGAGCCCCAACCATGAGATGAGTGCTGTACTCAATGTATAAGATAGTATATAGGAGTTATCTGTGAGAATACTGTTTACACACATGAAAATGGCAGTAGTAATTCACCATGAAAATAAGCAGAGCTAGCTGTGGTACCACAAAACCTACAAGACATTCATACCTGCCCATCCATTCCCACAGAATTTCCTTTCACTCTTTTTTTATTCATAATAATTCTCACATACTCTAAAAGCTACTGATGTATTTTATCTATTGTGTATTTTTACTCCCTTTGCATGAAGTTAAACTCTACAAAAAATGAGAATTTATCTCTTTTGTTTATTAAGATATTTTGAGTGTCAGAATAGTGCCTGAGAAGTTCAGTGTTGGTTTAATTATGCCCAGGATAAGCTAAGGGTTCATTAGTGAGACTAATACTAAGTCCACAGTTCAGTTTCTAAATCTATGTCCCTACACGCAGAAAAGATATTTCCTGATTGAAATAAAACAACAAACAAGCAAATACGAAGACTACTCAACCATCATTTGAGATTGAACAGATAACCATTGAGTAGAAAACGCTCTATAGTGAGTAGTTTGTATTTATCTTCTGTAGCGCAGGGGTTCCTCTCTTTCTTTTCAAGGGCATCTAAAAATCAGACTGTATTTGTGATTGGAAGATGCAAGGTAACAGAAAGTAATGGATGCTTCTCATTGCATTGCCATTCTTAAAGGTAGAGAAGTCAATGACAGCACTATGGAAATAATAGACCATGAGAATGAATTCCTACATAACTGTTTCTGGGTTCTTCCTGGAGTGAGCTTGACATTTGTAGTGTCTTCACTGAGACACGAATTATATTCAAATGATAGCTAAATAGAATGTTCATCTCTTTTTATTACCAATGCCATTTGCCCATCTCCATCCTATCATGTACCCATTCCATTAACATTCAGCTTACCGGGTCTAAGAAGAGAGAAATGAGAAAGAGCAATGCCCAGAATGCACCATCCACTGATACCATCATTGCCATCCAGCTGGAACAAGAGACGTGTCCTACTTACTTACTTCCCCTGCAAAATCTAAAACTTAAGAAACTTTATTCAAAAAGATGGAAAGGCCCCTGATTTGTGAAGTATTATGCTTGTTCCTTAGTCCTATTAGGAGTCTTTGACTCTTACTCAAAGCCTACTTATTTACACTTAATGGGTGATTTTTGTGTGCTGAAATCCATCTTTAGCACAAAGGATATATAAGGAGCAACTTTCAAACTGTATTACTCTTGGGGTACATAAATTACCAAAATAAAGACACTGAAACAGTTCAGAGTTGAGAGGAGAAAGTCATGGTACATACATCTCATTAACTTTACTGTACTATAGTAAACTTAATAAATGAGAGGAGTTGGGGGAATTGGGAGGAGGGGAGGCAAGAGAGGCTGCCATTGGGATGTATTGGATGAGAGAAGAATAAATTTTTAAAAAATAATTTTCTGGCAATGATGCCAACTTCTCAGGAGTCGAGTGAATTGTGTGTATCACTGTGTATAAGCAGGCATGGCATGTGATCAGTGGAAAAATTTACTCTGAAAAAAAACAAACTGGTGTTTGAGGGATCTGGAAAGAAGCATTTAATTTTGAAATGATGTTTGATAATGAGATGTCATTATTTTGTCTTCTTTTGGGTATCTTTGCTCATTTTGTATTTTAGACTTCTTATGGCCTGTATTAATACATTTAGGGCAGTGGTTCTCAACCTTCCTAATGCTGTGACCCTTTAGCACAATTCCTCGTGTTGCGGTAACCCCAACCATAAAATTATTTTTGCTGCTACTTCATAACTGTAATTTTGATACTGTTAGGAACTGTCATGTAAACATCTGTGTTTTCTGATGTTCTTAGGTGAACCCTGTGAAAAGTTTTTTAACACAAGGGGTCGTGACCCACAGGTTGAGAACCACTGATTTAGACATTTGTCTATACATTACAACATCATCCTTGGTATAGAGTCTACTCCAGATAACTGAGGCTGGGTATGTATAAAAAATGTGCCATAGTCAAGGACCATATCCAACAAAAGAACCATCCATTTCGTATATTAAAATTCCAATCAGCCAATTATAAATTATTTATAAATTCTGAAATAGTCTCTGCCACACATCTGATTTTCTTTTTCTCTCTTTTAATAGTACACGCTAATTGTACAAATAATGGGTTTCATTGTAATACTTCCACACGTTCAGATAATATGCTATTGGTTATATTCTCCCCTATTATACTTTCTGTTCCCCAACCCCCTTCCCTTTCCTCTACATCTCTTTTACATTTTACATTTTCTTTTACACTAACATCTATGTAGACAAAACATGAGATGCTTGCTTTTGTTCATGTGCTTTATGTTATTGAACCTATCTGTCAAGCTCCATCAATCTTCCTGCAAGCAATATCACTCTGCTCTTTAACTCAAAAATTCTCTTCTTTTTCTTGACTTCTGTCTTGTCATGTCTTGTTTTCTCTTATCTCCTTTTGTCTTGTCTCCTGTCCTCTCCTCTCCTCTTCTCCCCTCTATTCTCTCCCCTTCCCATTCTTTTCTTTATCCATTCATGGTTGATGGGCTTCTACACTGATCCTGGACTTTGACTTAGACAGTGGATAATAAACATGGGCTTGCAGGCACTAACATATTGGTCATGTGTTATATATTAATTTCTCTATACACCATCCAGTACATGTTGAGCACTGAAGGCAACACTAATGTAAGATGAGGGCATAGTCCTTGAATATTTTAGAGACAGAGAGCACAAAGTAAATAGAAGTATTTAGAGCATGGGATTTTCGGGTCTGGTGTGGATTACTAATTACATGAATGGTGTTAGAGAGCTACCTAAGTACATGTATGACCTTAGACAAGTAACTTACTATTTCTGTCAGGCAGATTCTTTGCGGATGTGGGACTAAAATGGAGATCATAATGCCTACCTCCATAAATTGGTGAGGATAAAATTTCACATATGTGTATATATAAGTTTATATGTGTGCCATGCATTTAAATTGAGAGCCTGAAATATAGGTGCTATACAAATACTTGTTGATGAATAAATAAAATGGGTAATCTTGGGCAAATTATTCATGAACTTCTGTTGCTTCATCTATAAAATTTCTTAACCTCAAAACTTGTTTAACCTCATGGAGTAGTTGTTAAAATAAATGAAACTAAGTTCATACTGTGTTGGTGCACACAGAGAACAAGTACTGTATCCTATGAAACCTAGTAAAAAACCCAATAAACTGTACTCATTAACAATATTATTTTTTAATAATTAGAAAACAAATGCCAAGGTACATATAACACGAGCTTGTGAAAAGGGCAGAGCAGCGTGGGTGGGAGTCAGAAAGGGAACGCTTCATAGAAATGGCACAGCCGTGACTTCTGTAACTCAGAAGGCCTCCACATGACTGCACAGAGCACTGTCAGCAGATGCCTATATCAAATTAAGCACCAAGTATAGGCAGAAGTTCCTGCAAAACCTTAAAGAGACATAGCCATGGGGAAGAACAGCTACAGGATCTACCTGGGGGTCTCTGTGTTTCCTTTGCAGAGTTTCAAAGGCTACCCTGCTCTTGTGGACACTGCCTTGAAAGACAGACACACATTTCTTCAAGTCTTCATCTGTTTCTATTGCATGGCTCCCCTTGGCTCCTAGGTTTCTGTCTTATCTTGAATTTCTTTTTTATGCTCTCCCCAAAAGATAGCTTTATTTTATTTGTTTTGTTGTTGTTTGGTTGTTTCCGGTTTTTTT
>CABHPR010134919.1:0-42810 GCA_902168415.1 Peromyscus melanophrys
GGCTTGGAGGAGGTGGGAATGGGAGGTGGGTTGAGGGAGAAGGCAGGGGGCTGGGAGGAGGGAGGAGAGAGGGATCTGTGGTTGGTATGGAAAATGAATAGAAAATTTCTTAATAATAAAAATTTCTTAATAAAAACGTTATCTGTTTAAAAGAAATGAAAATTTCTTCCACAATGACCCCTGAACTTTTGGGTGGCATGACAAAGTGTATGTTCCATGTACAGATAGACACCAACCCAGCCACAAAACCTTAACCTACAATCTGTTCTGCCTGCAGGATATGCTGGGGCAATGGAAACACAGAACTTGTGGGAGTGGCCAACCAATGTTTGGCTTGAATTGAAGTTCACAGAATGAAAGGGAGCCAGTGCCATACATTGCCTAGCTAGCCAAGAACAGGAGTATGGATAGTCCAGAGAAGGTGTAGGGTAGAACTATATAGGGCTGGTCTTTAAGAAAAAAAATCAACAAAATTATTCTTAATGACACTCTGCTATACTCACCGACCTGTTCCCTGTGCAGTCGTCATCACAGAGGATTCCTCTAGCAGTGGATGGAAACAGAAGGAAGCAGAGACCCACAGGAGACATTATGAAGAGTCTAAAATGGAGGTCTCCATGAGGGAGAGGAAAGAGTACCAGAGTCAGAAGGGATGGAGGACACCAGGAGAGCATGATCCTCTGAATCAACTAAACAGGGTTCACAGAGATGGAAGTGGCAGGCATGGGGCCTGCACGGGTCTAGACCAAGTCCTCTACATAGGTGTTATGGCTGGTAGCTTGGTATTTTTGTGGGACTTCTAACAGTGGAGTCAGGTGTATCTCTGACTCCTTGCTTGCTCCTGCAACTTGTTTCCTTCTATTGGGTTGCCTTGTTCAGACTTGATATGGGTGCTTTTGCCTTGTCTTGGCTGTGGTCTTTTGGAGGTCTGGTTCTTTTCTGATGAAGAAAAGAAGAAGGGCAAAAGGAACTGGGGATGAGGGGAGTTGGGGGGAACTTGGAGGAGTGGAGGGAGGGAATTGTGATCTATATGTATTGTATGGGAGAAGAATCTATTTTCAATAAAAAATTAACAAATGCATGAATTATATGCTTTCATAAAAAGTATAAATATGCTGAATTTTTGACTCATTTGCTTAAATATACATGCATTTTCTAATTAAGTTCATAATATTTACTGAAAAACATTACCAGATAATTAGGTAATTAAAGTTATTAGCCATAATTTTTGCATGCAATAAGTATGCTATTCTCTCACACAAAAATAGTATTTTTAAAAGTGTAAGTCTTTGGGTCTGGAGAGATGGCTCAATGGTTAAGATCACTTGATGCTCTTTCAGAGAACTTGGATATTATTCCCAGTGCCCAAATACTTGGTGGCTCACATCTTCCATAACTACAGTTCCAAAGGATCTGAAAGTCTTCTGACCTTTATGGATACCACAAACACGCATGGTACAGATACACATGGAAGCAAAACACTCACACTCATCAATTAAAAATGAAGTAAAATAATAAAAAAGTAAAGTTTAAGTCATAATACTTACTGACCCCCATATTGTGAATTATCAATAGCTGTTTCTTCTGGATAATATTTTTGAATGTTACTTTTCCTATATTGAATATCAAATTCACAAAATTAAATCTACTGAAAGAACTTACATGTGAAATTCTGAGTTCTTGGTATTATTCCCATGTAACAGGAAGATTTGATATTTTTTAAAGAAAACATAATAAGAGCAATTTAATTAGTTTGGCATTCCTCAAGTTTTGAACAACTCTTAAATACTGTATTCAAGTTCCATTTTCTCTAAGATTAATAGTGAATAAATTTACACACAAAGAATCTAAAAGATTATGAGAAAAATGTTCTCTGCATAGGATTTTCAAATGTGAATATAAGACATTGTTTATTAACATAAATTTGTATTAATGAAATGATTCATTTTATTTATGTTTTAGTGTATGAATGGGAATAATTGTCTATGACTTAATTTTATTCATAAATAATATTTCAATTAGGAACATTAATGGAATTTTTAAAGTGTTGATATTTAAACAAATATTCTAAAAATTAATCAATGTACAGATAATTACTTCTAGGGTAGTAACTATATTTATGAGTTCTTATGTATTAGAATAAGATGTTAGGCAAGCAGGTAGGTCACTTTTCGTAATATATGGATATTACCTGACAACTGATGATGCCAGTTACAAATGGTACAATGGGAGGATATCTCACTAATACACTATAAAAATAGTGTGGTTTGTGGTTACAATTGCTTTTAAGTTGAACAGTGGATTCTTCACATGTCCTGATTAAGACAGGGACTTCCTCTGAGAAGGAATACTTCTGTATTACATTGAAGAAATCTTATTTACAAGCTATAGATCAGCTTTAAGACAGAGAGAGAGAGAGAGAGAGAGAGAGAGAGAGAGAAGAACCACAAGTAAGTCAGAGAAATAACTATGGTTTTAAGGAGAGCTATACAGATCCACTCCCTCTTCACTAGATCAGGCAGTAGTAGCATGCTGTGGGATGGTCATTCTGTAAGCTGTGAATATATGTTGCTACCACTGGTTAATAAAGAAGCTGCTATGGCCTTTGGTAAGGCAGAATAAAGCCAGGTGGTGAATCCAAGCAGAGAGGCAAGGAGAAGAAGGCAGAGTCAGAGGAGACACTGAATACTGCTAGGGGAGCAAGATGCAATGGAACACAGGTATCGCCACAAAGCCATGTGGCAAAACATAGATTAATAGAAATGGGTTGAAGTAAGTTGTAAGAGCTAGTTAATGACAAGCCTGAGTCATAGGCCAAACATTTTTTAATTTATATAAGCCTCTGTGTGTTTACTTGGTATCAAGTGGCTGCTGGACACAGGAAAACTTCCAGCTACAGTAGCATGTAGACTTTATTGTTGAGCTTGCCCACATTATGACATCTAACTATGAAAGTACAACTCTTCCATTGCCTTCTCTTTCTGTCTTTCTTCTGAAGATGTCAGGATTCCAGGCTCAACTCTGGTTATTCAGGGCACCATCACTTTTCTTGACTTGAATAAACCATCTCAAAGTTTCCTTCTGTTGTCTTTTCTAGTTCCTCTTCTGTGAGACAAAGAATCTGGAGCACTCCATTCTGCCAGCTAATCCAAGGACAATGTCTCTTAATTGGGGATTCTATAGTTTTCCAGTCATGTATTGTTATTCACTGTAGTTATACCCTGAAAGTTGTTTAGCTTTACAATAGTAATGAAGACAATTTGACTGTATTTTTACATTATTATAAAGATGAATTTCACTTAAACATTTTACCATATATAGCACATATTCATCAAGCAGATGTGCAATTCTTATAGAATTATGAAGTTTGGAAATCAAAATTGAGATACCCTAACATAATTTAAGTTTACAGATACATTTTAGTGAATTACATTCAAATGCTATGAAAATTACTAGATGGAGAAGAAGAGTGCTTCCCATGCACTGGCATTCAAATCCCACAATCAACCAAAGAGCCAGAAGTGTGTTGTTACTTGAGTACCTTCAAGCCCAGCCCTGTGAAAGGAGTTGACAGGATCATGCGGGACTGTTTCTTGCCAATGTAGCTCTAGGTTCAGCAAAAGACTCTGTCTCAAGGGAATAAGACAAAGACTAGTAGAGTAGGATACCTGAGGTCCCTTTCTGGCCTCTGTGTATATACACCTGAAAACACATGTGCACACATACACAAGTAAAGAAATAATTGAACTATATTACATTAAAATTATTTTTGGTCCAGCCGCAGTGGTGCATGCCTTTAATCCCAGCACCTGGGAGGCAGAGCCAGGCAGATCTCTATAAGTTTCAGGCCAACCTGGTCTACAGAGTGAAATCCAGGACAGACACCAAAACCACACAGAGAAACCCTGTCTTGAAAAAAACAAAAAACAAAAAATTATTTTTGAAAAAAAATCCTTTATACTGTGAAATTGAGTTCTCTAGAAAAGCCAGATTGGGGTTGAAAATTTTACAGACCAATTGACTGATTATTTGGACAATCTTTTTGTACACTGTGATAATGTGTATCTGTCCTTCCCATACCTAAGGAACTTTCTTATTGGTTTAATAAAGAGTTGAATGTATAATAGCTAGGCAAGGGAGGATAGGTGTGACTTCTTGGCAGAGATAGGAAGTCTGGGAAAGAGTCTGACTTGAAAGATTCACCAGCCAGATGGGGAGAAAGTAGGACACACAGTACTAAGAAGAGGTAACCAGCCACGTGGCAGAATATAGATTAATATAAGTGTGTTAATTTAAGTTAAAGTCTCCATGTCGTTATTTGGGAGCTGACAGTCCAAAGAAAAGATGGCTATTATTATAGAACTGATTAGAGCTTCATGGTTTGAAAGGTTGGAGTGCTGGGAATGGGAGTCAAACTTACCTTGATTCTCTCCGGTCCTCTTAATAGCCATTGCTCACCTTCTTCTCTGTCTGATCTGACTTTGCTTTACTACTAGGTAAAACCTTTTAGATATATTAACATATTAGTAGCTTCCACCAACCCAAAAGCTAAAGATATCATGTAATACCTGAATCATGTGCTTACTAGATATCTTTCTGCTTGGCTATAACCCTGTGTCCTGATCTGCTGAATTGTATGTTGGATGCATGCATTTGATAGATCATGGACTTGTTCTATGATAATACACATTCTTGTAACTGGTTTCATGGTAGAACATACCTTTCAGGGCAACCTGAGTCTGTATTCAAAAATTATAGTCACTTATTTTTACCTTAAAATAAATTGCATTTTATTTTCCTTGAGGGGGAAAAACTATGCTTTGTGTTGATAATTCAGAGCATTCACAATTCTAGTTTGTGTTTGGAAGAGAGGGTCACATGAAAAGATTTAAAAGTATATGAATGTCATTACTTTTTTTTTTGAGAATCTTGGTATGATATTTATGATTTCTAGGATCTTAAATGCTTTCCTGAACAGTTGTGATCTCAAGACATGATTGCAAACATCATTAAAAAATCAAAACAATAAATATCCCATTCCTTAAGACTCTTAGATTTCAAAATTTTTTTGGCTTCTTTAATCTTAGATATGAGTTAAAGAGCCAACACGTCTTAAGATGAAAGCTCATCTTTCTTTACTACACTAACTTTGATTAAGTTATTTTAATTACGTGGGTCTATGTGCAAAAAGATGAGTTCATGGTCTCCTAGAATCCATTAGAGGGCATCAGATACCTGGGAGGTAGAGTTGCAAGTGGTTGTGAATTGACCAATATTGGTACTTGAAAAACAGTACACACTTTAAAACACTGGGTTATCTTTCTGGCCCTCTGACCCTGCATTTCTCCCCCAGATTAATTTAACAAACCTGAACTCTGAGTGAACTTTCCCTAAGAACTTTCTAAGATTTTCTTAGTCACTTACTCCCTGTAGAAAACTTACTATAAGCTGTTTCACTTATTGCTCCATGCTTACTGTTTGAGTTAATAGACTTGAATGCTCTTTTGTCTTTTAGAAATGTACTAATACATAATTTAGTACATGTAAAACATATTTATAATGAACTTACCACAGAGCAGCTACATTAGCAAATATTGTATGAGTGGTATCAATAGTAGCGATGATAATAATTTAGAGGAAAAAATACCTAATTTCATTGGAAGAGGAATAAGAGGGAGAGAAGGAAGCTTTTAAACAGAAAGCATTAGTTCATTGGTTAGTAACCCAAAGTCAATTTTCATAGACTAAAACTATACCTGTTATAGAATATTATTTTAAGTTGTATTACATTAGTTTATGCTCTGAAACATTTGTTTAATGATGCAAAAATGTTTTTCATTCTTTTATGTTGCATTTGCTTAACTCTGTGAAGCTGTGTTACTGTGCCTGTCTAAAACACCTGATATCTGATGGTCTAATAAAGAGCTGAACAGCAAGGCAGGACAAAAGATAGGCAGTGCTGGCAGGCAGAGAGAATAAATAGAAGGAGAAATCTGGAAGGAGCAAGAAGAAAGAAGAAAGAGCAAAAGAACCAGGAGAGGAGAATGCTAGGAGCCAGCGACCCAGCCACCCAGCCACCCAGCCACCTAGCCAGCCACAGAGTAAGAGTGAAAGTAAGGTATACAGAAGTAGGAAAAAGAAAATAAAACCGAGAGGCAAAAGGTAGGTGGTCTAATTTAAGAAAGCTGGCAAGAAACAAGCCAAGCTAAAGGCTGGTCATTTATAATTAAGAATAAGTCTCCATGTGTGTTTGGGAGCTGGGTGGTGGCCCGCACCCCCAAAGATCAAAATAATCAACAACAAATACCAAAGAGGATGAAAAAAAAGTGAGTAAATACCTCTGGAAATTTATTATTATTATTATTATTATTATTATTGTTATTATTGATAATTTTGGTTTTGTTTTCATTCTTTGTACTTGCCATCAGAGTATTTCTATCTGATTTTTAGGACAGTCAGTTCACAGGACTCTAACTTCAAAGTTTCATCGTCAAACCTGTAGAAGCTAACTCAACCTTTCCATTCTCTGTAAACTGCTGTTATTAGAATAGAAATAATACCAGATTATTTTCCTTGCTGCAACATTGTATTCTTATCCCTTGACAAAAAGTTTTGTAGTGTTTAGTAAAATAGTTTCACATTTTTGAGAAACTGCTTAGATTCAGAGGATGGTTTCATTTTTAAAATGCTCAGGGAATCTCAGCACACAAAATCTCCAAACCACTGAAAGGCCAACCTTGCCTGGAGGCTACAGACCCATTAGCACTTGTTCAGGGTCCTGTTCTCTTCCCAGGAGATCAGTCATTGCAAATAAGAAATCGGTGACCATTAATTCTCTGCCTTTGGAAGGGAAGTTGCTTCTGAACTTTATTCTTAAACCAATTCACTGGAGAATAAGATTCTTAAGTGAACTGACCTCTGGTCTTGTAGCTGGAATTTGTATAGAACTGTGTACTAGTTCAGGTTTCAAAGACATTGGATCTATTCTTTCTGGAATTCCCTTTGACTCCAACAGATAAATGAGGTTAAGATTTCCCAAGAAGGTAGTTTTTTAAAGGATATCTTTTCATCAGGATTGTTCATTTTTTATAGGGAACTGCTTCTTCTCTTCTTGTGTATTATATAATAATCAAACTACAAATAGGAAATATGTATTAGTTAATTTTCTCATTGCTGCCACAGGATATCTTAGAGAAACTATTTAAGGAAGAAAAGATATTTTGGTCCACAGATCCAGCAGATGCAGCCCAAAATGGTTGGAAGTGAGTGATGAATGGTTGTGTGTTGTTGTTTGTTTTTGCTCTTTTTTTTGTGGGGCTTGCCACCCAGCTTCAATATAAATCACTCAGGGAGCCTTATTTTTAATTATGAATTCCTGGCCTTAGCTTGGCTTAGTTTCTTGCCAGTTTTTCTTAACTTTAAATTATCCCATCTATCTTTTGCCTCTGGGCTTTTCCTTTTCTATTCCTGTATACCTTTCTGTGTTCCTTACTCTGTGGCTTGCTGTGTAGTTGGGTGGCTGACCCCTGGGGTCCTTCTCCTTCTTTGGCTCCTAGATCTCTCCCTTCTCCCAGATTTCTCCTTCTATATATTCTCTCCACCTGCCAACCCCACCAGTTTCTCTCTCCTGCCACGCTATTAGCCATTCAGCTCTTTATTAGGCCATCAGGTGTTTTAGACAGGCACAGTAACACAGCTTCACAGAGTTAAACAAATGCAACATAAACAAAAGTAACACACATTAAAATGAAATTCACCAACAGTTGTGCTTAGCTCATGTTCTTCTTTTGACTAAGACAGGATCTCCACACAAGGGATGGTACCATCAATATCTAGAGTAGTCCTTCCCACTTCATTTAACATAATATATATACAAACATACCCATGGAATTTTGTTTCCACAGTGATTCTAAACCCAGTTAAAACTATAATCAAGGGTAATCATCAGTAGTGGGTTAAAATAGTTCTAATGAGTTATCTGATAAAGTAATTGAAAATTAACTAGTACTTAAATCTATATCTGTATGAGTAAATAATTCACATTTTGTTTTAGTTTATTTTCAATTTAATTAGCTTTTATGATCCTAAAACTTTTACTAGTTTACATCTCTTATAATTACAGTGAATTGTCTATTATAAATACATGCTAACCTTTTATTGACACTTGGATTTTTTCATACAACTTAGGCATATTTAGAAAATGTATTAACTATTTTTATTCAGCATGAGAATTATTGTAGCTAAATAATGCCACAGCCTCTGCCTGAACCTCTTGGAACATTCATTCTTGAACAACTTGTCCCAAAGTCTACAAAGCATATTACCAGCTGGACTATTTTAAAACCTGTTGTGAGAAGCTCAAGTCACAAGGGAAAATCCTGGTAGGAGGAGCTAATATGGAAGGACAGAAAAATAATATATATCAAGGCAAAGCAATCATTAGCTTAAATTCTCTTGTAAGTGACACCTTCCTCCTTAGTCACAGCAGCTGATATTTGCATCAAAGTTTAAGTGGCCCAGTAGAAATCAACTGCTGAGATTCAGTTGTATACTTTATGTCACTCCAGATTGTGCAAAACTGTGGTTTTTTATTTTTGTTGTTGTTGCTGTTGCTGTTTTTCAGTGTGCTTGCTTAAGACACTTGGGGCAGCTATTGACTCTATCTTCAAAATAGAGGATAATCTACTGGAGTGGACAGCACTGCCTCTCTGGTACCACATACCCAGCATAGACTGACACATGACATATTCCTAAGAGTACAAAGGTGTTTGGTACAGTGATATCTGAATGGAACGACAGAAGACATAATTGCCAGCACAGCTGTTTGACAAAGATCCAGCAAAGCTGAGCCACATGATGGTTGCCATGCCGCCTTTGGTTTTTATCTCCAACTTGGGACACTTTTAATATTTGTACAATTTAGGGATGTTGGATTGATGGGGAATTTCTTATGACTCATTTATGCCTTCTAGGAATTCTGCTTCTATGCTTCCTCAGGACAGTCCTGAACATACTACCCCTCCCACTTTTAGGGAGATATCCTTATCTACTTGAGGGTTTTCCTTACACCTTGAAGGTTGTGACATACATAAAGAAGCCAGAGGTCTCTTCATGGAGTAATGAGATATTCTTGAGAAATCTGTCCCTGTTCTTACACAGGAACAAGATTTTCAAAGCAAAGTAAACTTAAAAAGGTCAACAAGATTCAGTAGGCTGGAGGAGTTGGCCACAGTTCAGATTATAAGCCCTTCCCACTATACACTCAGGCAATTATGTGGCGTATACTTCTGCCCTACACAGAGACATAGTGATGAGCAAAGTATGGAGTGGAAAGATGATGGAAAGAATGTAATGTCAAGACCTCCCTGTCTTAGAAAAGTTAGCACATACAGAGCCACTGTGGTGCCATATGACCAAGGCACAACAGAATGCCAGTATTAGACATATAGACAAATTCTGTAAAGATATAGAATATAGACATTGTGTTGTGCCAGAATCTGAATGGTAACTGCAGCAGCTTTGGCCAGGCTTATCAAGGGAAGTGAACTATCGGACAAATTATGGTGAAATGGCAATGCCTTGCAAATTTATTGTTATTTGATGATTTTGCCATTGTGGATAGAGACAGGATAAATATTTACTTTTCAGACATAGAAAGTATGGGCCACCATCTCTTATTTTTGAGCCATGATATTATAGGTACAATAATTGACTGATTTAAACCAATTAAATGGAAGAGGAGTTTGATTTTAATCCAAATAACTGGATGAAAATTTGGTAGCTTGAATAAGCTAGTTTCCATAAAAAATAACAAAAAAGTTTACATTGCTTTGAATTATATGTGAGTCAAAAATGAAGCAGATAATATTTCAGTGATTCTTTTCAAGAAAAAAATCAGAAAAGAAAACTAAATTACTAGAAATTGAATAAAATGGAAACACTGCATGCAATGAAAGACACTTCTACAAAATATGGTATCCAGGATAATAGGAGAAATAGAAAGAGTAGATAATTCTTCTTAGAAGTCATTTTAATTAGAAGTTTTGGAAGGCTTCAAAGTAACATTTAGAAAGTTTAAATTTTCTTATTTTAGACACCAATGCTAAAATAGCAATGAGAAGTAGCTAAAGAAAGAAGTGTTCAGTTTGTAAGTAGAATTTGTAGGAAATATGAGTGCAGGCTTGCTGGTTTCAGAAATAAAACCACTTTTCATCTTCAACACCTCTTAGTAAAGATTCTCAAGGGAAGGAGAGCTTTCAAGTAAGAATCAAATCCAGTGTGGTAAGAGGAATGTAAGGCTTCAGAGTAAGTTTCATAATAGAATGCCTCTAAGATCCTGTGATGAGAACTGGGGAAATTTTAAGGACAGACCTATTAGGGCTTCCAAAAACCTTCAAGGGTATTGTTAGAATCCCTCCACCAGAGGAGAGCATCTCTGAGGACCTTAAGAACACTCTTTATTAACCCTTTCAAATGGACAAAATTACATGGAGTAATCTTAAGGAAAATTCCCCAGTGTTGGATCGAAGGTTATATAAGGTCTGTCTTGTAAAGAAAGACATATAGATATCACTATATAATAAGGTGTATTAAAATTTAAAAAAACTGAAAAATTACCTGCTTGAGAACTCATTCTATAGATGAGGCTGAAAAGATCAGATATACCACAAAATTCAAAGAGCATTTTCAGCCTCTCACCTTCTCCAGTCAGGGACCGGGATGAATAGTTTATTTCATTATGACCACAGTTCATTTCTTCTGGGAAAGGAGGGGCAGAACCAAGTTCTCAGAGGGTGGAACACACAGAGAGAAAATTATTGCCAGAATCATAATCAGGAGACTGGTTACATGGGCCAGGTTTGAATATGTCTAAGAGATAAAATGTCATGGGGAGAAAGATGATACTGAGAACAGAAGCATCTAGTGAGGTGGCAGTCTCAAACGGGGATAATCTAGCCCTGGCCATGCCACCTGACGCCACACGAATTAGAAACTGTGTCCAGCTGCTCCCTGCCTGGATGTCTGGAACATGCAAAGGGAAGCAAACAAATGGCTGTTTAGTCCCCTGCAGTGTGCAGCTTGTTCGTGCACTAAGATAGATAAACATGTAATTGGACTTCACCTTTATTACATTTGATAATATTATCACCATTACCAATTTATGTAGGCTTCCTGCCTTGAAGCAGTGCTGTGCAGGGCCAATAATAAGTCCAAACTCCAATTCCTACCTACCTCTGGTCTTCACAGCACATTCATTCAAAGTGAATTATGTTCTAAACATAGTAGCAAATAAGTGGCTTGCTGAATTTGAAATTTAAGAACAAATTCTTTACCTCTTTGTTGTTTGCTACATCTCACCATCCTAAAAAGGAGCCCTGAGTTGGCAAGATACAAATGAAATAATCACACGTTCCAGGAATTCTTGGTTGTTATGTTCCAGGCACTCCTTCCAGTTTTTCACATGTGGAGTATACAATTCTCGACAGTAACAACAATTAGGTTAAGAGTATAGAGAAGGAAATTACTCTAGTAAAGTTTTCCATAGACGCATTCTTGTATGCTCTTCATCACTCTGTATTGAAACTTTGAGATTGAGTTATAGATTTTAAGTACCACAGCTGGAGATAAAAAATCTAAGGTCAGGGACCATATCTATATTATAGAATATCACATCTATAATTAATTTAGTTACATGTTAATTATTAGAAAATGCTAATTGTTGCAAACATATATTTCCAGCTGTTTAATATCTTTGTGAATAGTAGAACGGTACTTAACAATGAGTTTTCTGTTATATTATGTAGACATCCCTTCATGGCCCTTCATTACTTTTTGCTACTGAAGAACAAAATGTTAGAATGTCAAAGCATATTTTCAGTCATTATAAACTTGTGAAATCACAGAAAATTGTACCTTTTAATAAAATTTCATGTGCAGTACATTAATGATCACACTTGCCTTAACACCCTTGTGCAAGACGTGCCTTTTGTATGACAAATGATGGCCTTTTTCATCAGGGGAAAAAAAGGTTTTATTTACTTTAAATGTCTTCTAACCCCCTTTTTTTCTCCTTAAGTATATGCGCTTTATAAAAACAAAACAAAGTTGGAAACACACACACACACACACACACACACACACACACACACACATTCAACAAAAACCTTATAATCTTATAAGCATCTTTTCCTAACGTGAGGTACCAGTGTTAAACATTAGTTGCAGCATTTTAAGTGGCCATCTTCTATTTAAAGGTCTATTAGTTCCTCCTACTGTTCCCTGCCTTCTTCTCCCATAGTTCTCCTACACAATATCTGTTGTCTTCCCTTCCCTAGGAAAACAAAACTGTTCCCCAGGTGATGAGTATTCTGATGTCTTAGCCTTAATTCATTCTCAAATTAGAGCTGTATGTCCAGACTTTGTTTTGTTTTCTAATTTTTGTTCATTTGCCCTAAATTTTAATTTGGAGTTCATTTATTTCCTCAATCATTTTTTTTCCTTTCCAAAAATATTTTGCCATTGATTCAGAATCCTACGTGCCAAATTCTCCAATGGCACTGTATAGAAAATGTCAAAATGGATTTGTCTGATTCATTTCTCCCACTTATATTCAATTGAATTTCATTGAGTTGAATTAAATTGGAGAAAAAAATGCATTTGTTTGGACATAAAAATACTGAAAATAGGTCTCAATAAATAATACATGTAATTAATAATTTTCTTTTATAAATGTTTTGTGCAAGTAAACAATAGAACTCAAAGAAGTTTGAAATTACCTGTACCTTAAGTATTGCTTAAATTAATCAACCTGCTGTTTTTCAGTTTTTGCTTTATCTTTTATATCTACTTTGCAAAACTCTTACCTACATTTTTTTATTTTTTCATGTCTATATTTACATACATGTTTTTACAATTCTTATAATTATTTGAATTATATGGTATAAATATTATACATACATTCATAACATACCATTTTAATTGTGTGAGTTATATTTTGAACATTATTTGAAGGACACGTATAACTAAAATCATTTATTGAAAAACATTTTCCACCAGCCATTCTTCATTACTGTAAAATGATTCACCTATAGATCTCATTCCTAAAGGCCAGAGTTATGTGCAATTATTTTTTCACAAGCCTGTGCTGCATTATCTATTAGTTATTATAATTAAAGTGTTGTATTATTTTGAGTATAGAAAATTATGATCACACAGGAATTGATTATGTTGCAAATCTGTGCGTGCTACAGAGCCTATGGAAGAAGTCATGTTCATAATGGGAAGGAAGTTATAAAATTAATGGTGTAGTGGTTCAGAATAAACCTTCATATTACAGTCTTATCCAAGGTGGCATCAACTCATTATAGCTGTGTGGTGTCTAGTTGTGCAAACTCAATTTATGTACAGGTTGTATCAGATGCCAACTAAGAACCATTTGGTCTGGAAATCATGTGGGAAAAATCAATGCTTTTGAAATAATGGAAAAGTCTCTTGTAAAAAAAAATCTGTATCATAGTTATATTGCTTCCAGGTGTTGCACTAAGAGGTGCTATTTATAGTGAAATATAATTGGGCTGATTCCAGTGACTAAATTTTCGTTTCATTATTATCCTAGACACTATGGCCTATCTCCTATTTCAAGTGCTGCCTGGATTTTCATGGTAATATCTTCATAATGATCAAGAGCAATGGCTTAGTTAATGGGGTTATCAATATAACTGTAGGTGCTGCCAAAATCTCTTGGCTTGAAATCAACTTAGTGTAATCCTGTCTACTTTCAATTCATATACGTTATGTGTAAAAAGGAAGTGAACAATACCATTAAGGTATAGAAATACAAGGTATGTGCTGTGTTATTATCAAAGTAAAACTAAAACATTTATTTTTAAGAAGTGAATGAATTTGTTCTATTTATATATAGTTACCTACAGTATTTATGTGAAAAAATAATTTATCTTAACATAATCAGACAATGTTACTAATAATTTTGATCTGATATTTGCTAGCCAGATATGCTGAAGAGAAGAATAAAAAACAATGTCGTTTGGGATATTCTGGCATGAAGACAACCACATGGTGGGGATAAGAGCTTTAAGGAGGACTAAGGAAGCTCAATGTGCCACAAAACACATACTTAAGATCTGGCCAGTGTTGAAACAAACAAACAAACAAAAGAGAAGAAACAGGAAAAGTTATGCCTCATGATTCAAGACTCAGAAATGTGGATAGTACCAGCAAAATGCCATGGGGCCTCCAGAGAAGGCACTATGATTTAGGACTTCTCATAAGAAAAGCTACACTATCTTTTTAAAGGGTTAATTATTCCTTGCAACTCTTCAGCATGCCTTCAGGTAAGCCTGCATTCCTGAGAAATGGACTCTTAGCCAGGTCATTTACCAATCTAAGTGAAATGCTAGGTCTCTATGCAGGCTCAATATTTTACTTTCTTGACCAAAAGAAGGTTGCATTCTTTAATGGGTCTTCACTGTTACTCTAACAATGACATTTTAAAATCATTTTACCAAATACTAGCCAGAGAGAAATATTTTCTTACTCTATAAGCAAAGGGAGTTACAGTATTAGTAGATTATGATGTAATAGTTGATTTAACAAAATGAGAAGCATACATGGAAATTATTTGGGCTTTGAAAAACAAGAGTGATTGTGAACTGTGTCAAAAAAAAAAAACTTTACCAAGGAAGCATTTGGGATCATTCATATTTTCATGTCTGTTGCTTTAGGAATCAATCAAGATTGACATCTACTAGATTTAAATAAATGGGTATAGAACCTTATCAGACAATGTATCAGGGTACTGTTCATTTTGGAAAAACAAAAAAGCAATATTTGGCATATATTGATAATAACTTAGTTCTCTTAATATTATCCAAGACCATTAGGTTTAATCAAGTTAGTTGTTAGAAAGGAACAAAGGCTTCCCCTTGGTTTTCCTGCTGATGTGCTAAATCCTTGTAATCTTTTCTCATGCCAGAACTCAGCTGGATTTCTTATGTGAAGCAATATTATTTTATGCAGGAAAAGACTTTAAAGAAAATAGAATAATGTTATTCATATATAATTTTTGGACACATTATTTTTACCCAAAAGGGAATGATTGACTTTATCAGCATCCTTCACTTTGCATTCTAAGCTTCATTATGGAACAATGATTCACTCTCTAAGGAACACAGGACATGATTGACCTATCTTCCACCTATTAGTACCTTAACATTGGGCTGCTTCTCCAGCTCATTTCAACATGCAAACCACAGAAATTGCTGATGACCACAAGAACTGTATTGATATGATGTTGAGAGATCTTTTATTCTGCTACATTCACAAATTTTATCAATTTATATAATCCTGTGGCTAGTTTAGGGTAATTAAAATAGTAATAATAAACCTGCTATTTTTTAATTCTTTGGTTTAAATAAGTGAGAACTTATTGTTGTTTACAGGAAACAAAGTTATAAAGTTGTCTTTGGAGTCTCATAACAATGTAACTGGTAACATACTGAGTAACTCTCTGTTTTATTTGTTTTATAATTTCAATCTTTCCATGGATTCATCCATTACTATCATTATCACAACAATCTTAATTTTAGTATAGAATGTTCATATGCAGCTGGGTGGTGGTGGTGGTGCATGCCTTTAATCCCAGCATGTGGTATTAAAGTTTGAGCGCAGCCTTGGCTACAGAGTGAATTCCAGGAAACGGGCCAAAGCTACACAGAGAAACCCTGTCTTGAAAAACAAAACAAAACAAAACAAAAAAAAAAAAAGTTCACATGTGAACTTCAGTACTATAGAATACATGTAGTCAATAAATCTAAGTGGACAGTGCCAATCAATTTCTTGCTGCAAGCTCTATCTTATTTCAGTCTTAAGTCTTATGTGAAACGTGCAATACACATGTATCATTCTTGCATCATCTACAGGGACATTGTACATTCCTCATATGTAGGAAAACACTGTTAAATTGCATTGGATTAGTATAGCTTCAAATTTAGCTCCAGTTTAGCCTGCTCACCCTTAAACACAAACAGTTTCGTTAGATGTCTTGGTTGAATAAAGTTTAGATCATGTTGCTTTAAATACTTAGGGGTACACCGACCATTGTTTTATTTAATATTTTAAATATTCATGTGGATGTAGTTCATTTTTTATATCCATGAATAAAATGTAAAGATCTTAAAAAGTCTTGAATTTAGAAATTGTATATAAATACGTCTTAGTCAATTTTCTAGTGCTGGGAAGAAACACCATGATGACAGCAACCCTTAAAAGGAAAATATTTCACTGGAACTTGCTTTCAGGTTCAGAGGTTTAGTCCATTATCATTATGGCAGGAAGCATGGTGGCATCCAGGCAGATAAGGTGCTGGAGAGGTAGCTGAGAGTTCTACATCTGGCTCCTCAGGCACCAGGAACAGAGAGTCACTGGGCCTGTTTTGAGCATTTGAAACTCCAAAGTCTACCATAGGGACAAACTTTCTACAACAAGGCCATACCTACTCCACCAAGGCTACAACTCCTAATCCCTCAAGGAGCACTGTATGTTTATTATATACAGTATACAAGTATATACTAAGTTCTGTAATGGTAGTTGCTGTATAGATTTTCTGATGAAGAAATGAGGATGGAATAGATAGAGGAAATAAAAATTTCAGAGTGCCATATGTCAAGATCCTCTGGAAAAATCTCATTCTTTGAATATTTTTGTTGGCTGATGTTACATGAGGTTAATAGTCTAGCATTAAACTTTATTTATTACTGAAAGAGGAGATAAACTACAGCTTAGATTATTATGTGTTATTCTATCTTTCTTAGACTTACTTTAGGTTTTATGAGTAGGCAATTCCCTTATAACCATTGCAGCATATTCTAGACAATAAATTAAGTGGCAAATTAAGGAAACAAGTTTCACTGTGTTCTCTCATGCACTTTCATTACACTAGGCTTGGTTTTACACTTCATATGCATTTTAAAATTTGACTTTTTTTCCATTTTATGAAAATATAATGAGCTATTTCATCTTGTAAAAAGTCTAACACATTTTAGTCTTTAATTTTCATTATTTTCTACATATAGAACATATTTCAAGTTTGGAAGATGAGGCCAACTGTAAGAATTGCATTGAGTTCAGTGTTTAGATATAGCATTTAACACTTTTGCTGGGAATTTCAATAGAGAGGCTGAGCATTTGATAGACATAGGAACTCTCTTTCTCTTTGTATCAGGGAGAACTGAAAAGAAGTTTGGGATCTGGTGGCATTTTTTTTTTTAATTCACTGAAAAGAAATTCATATTGTGAGTATTTGGAAGTTTTGTTCACATATGGCCAGTAATAACTTGAGAAGTTCCATGACTTTGGGGAATCTTGTTTATGATGTTTAGAAGAATTATAGAATATGATGTGACTAGCCATTACTTACAATTGCTCCCTATAGGAAGTCAGGCATTGGAACTGACTGCTGATGCTTGGCAGAAAATTATAATGACCAATAATATTAACTGTTTATTAAGAGTACCAAAGGGAGTCTAAAAATCAAGAAATTATATAAGGAATTTTATGTAAGTGTGGGACAACTGCTATGTTTTAGCTTTGTTTTTGACTCTCTTTCCCTCTCTCCTCACTCTTTCTGCGATTCTAAGATGTCTGAGCATGGTTGTCTCGTTTCAAACCCAGATAGTTTTTGCTGATCAGTTGTCTTTTTCTTGAATAAATGACTGACAGAACTTTAGGCATTACTAGTGATGAGACTCCATATCTCTGACTATTTCTGTAACATCTGAAGCTCAGAAACATTCATCATGTAAAAATGAGGATCCACATTGCCAAGTTTATACTAATTATGCTAATTGCTGATTTTCCATTAACAGACCACTATCAGTTTGCTCTTACTTGCTTACATTGTCCTGTGTTTCAGAAATGATATTAACTTTTAAATATCTCAAATTGGAATAATATTTTATTAACTATGATTACAGTAGAATTTGATTTATAATTAATATTACATGGAAAGTACAGATAGTGATTTAATTTCAGTTTTTATATAAAAACTAAATAATGAATAATATCAATTTTCTTAAATATTTGTAGTTGTAATTACCATAAAAAGTCTTTGGGCATATATTTCAGTGGCAAAACATCAAATACCATATAATATAAAATAGAGTTTTAGCCACCTTATTTTAGTTTTTACTCAAAAATGAAAATCTAAACTTTGTAGCTTAATATTGGGTATGTTTACAAAAGCTTTAAAGTTAGAGGCTCATTAATTTACTATTTACTAATTATTAAATTTCTATTTACTAATTACTAGAAAATCCAAAATGAGTTAATGTAGTCAGTACCTATTCAGGATTAAAGTCTAGTGTGTGAAGACTTTCCCTTCCTAGAATCCTTTGCCATTTCAAGTAGAGTCCTTATTTGATTCTTTATTTCCCGGGACTTCATTATCTATGCTAAGCCTGACATTTTCCAGACTGAAGATACTAAATTTGTCTTTTTCAACCATCTGTGTTAATTCTGTTGCTAAAACCATCAGTTATCACTTTGTCCTAATTAAATCTAACTGTACGTATCACCCAGTGCCTTAATAATGCCTTCTCTGCAATCTTTCTTCCTTGACAAAGCCAACTTGCAGGAGTGCTGAGAGCAACTCTAGCTTAATGTCTCCAAAACAGATTAGCACTTGCTCTGAAAAGGAACACCCTTGAAAAGGGCCGCTCAGCTACTGCTTTGAGACTTTCCATTTTTATCCACTGTAAATAGTTTGGATGAAGAACTTTCATTTCCGGTATTTCTAATTAGTGTCATACAGTGGTAATCACCTTCAGCTCTACCGATTGAGCAGTTTGTTACCAGTGTCCACATCCTTCATGCATTTTCCTTTCATATTGCAGTGTGTTGCTTCCTGTCTGAATTACACATCTAAAAATCGAGGTGGGGGGCTTATTTACTTATTATATGTAATAACTTGTATTAGCCCACATTCATGGCATGTCTGACTCATTCACTCATTGTACTTTCTTCATTCTATCTAATATTTCTAGGCAATTAGCTTTCTGTACATAACAAGCTATGTTCTTTGTGCTCTACTACCTCTGATTTCTAATAGTGTTTTGTTGCTGACTGCTCTGCTAGGCAAGAATCATTCCTGAATCACTGCATACCCAACTAACCAACATCAGTGACTTTATTTCCAGAAAAACTGTTCTTTGTATTTAAGCATTACTGAAACTGCAACATTTTTGATTATATGCTATGAATTTCATTTTTGCCTGGACAGAGAAAATTTGAATCTATGTGTAATGAGAGACTGTATCTCAAAAAGACCCAAAATTATTGCCCATAAGTTTAGCTTTAATTAAGGAATGTGTTTTAATTAAAATTTGCCTTATTGTGTTATTATATAGAGAATATAGCCACTTCCCACATAATACCTCACCAATTCTCTCCATCTCTTTGCTTTTATTAACACCTGTGTTAGAGTGACATACTGTTTCTAATACTGTTCATAAAATGCTATTTATGTGTTATCATAATTTAAAATCCTTAGATATACTTTGTGTTGTGTAATCTATGTGTTTTGATAAATATATGAAAATATTAATCACTGCAGTATCTTACAAATAAACTTGTTCGTTTCAAAAATCCAATTTTGGTCTAGTTCAGTGAATCTGTCTGTTCTCTCCATCAAGGACTTCTCTCCAATTCAGAAGATTTAGCCTGAGTCTCACATCAAGTGGCCCAGCCTATTCTGGCCACACCTGTGATGGCACAGCAACTAATGGCTGAATGTCTACCATGATGCACCCTACCTGTTACCATCCACAACCCCCTTGTGGGCTGTATCCAACTGTTCCACAAAGTTTGATCTTCAGCATCCTTCTACAAGGTCTAGAATTGTGAGTGTCCCTGAACCTTCCCATTCACACATCATCACTAACCAGCCAGATCTAACCTTGGTCCCATACTCAGTGACTATCCTACCCTGCCTTCCCTTGCCTGTGACACACCTGACCTTTAGGCTTCTGACAGGACATTACCTACCTAGTCCCCAAACAAAAGGTCACTTTGATGCCATAAACAACCTTTACAAGCAAGAGATCTACTCCCACACTCAAGGCTTGGCACAGGAAGCACAGCTTGTATATCAGCCCAGTCATCTCTGTCAATCTGACTTCATTACAACCATAAACCATTTCCAGCCTCTAGGACCAAGCTCCCAGCACATCCTCACCTCTCCCCCAACCTGCTCTGTCAATGTAAAACTTAGAACTAACAAAAGAAGTGCACATGTACGGATCTCATCACACATATACAAACAACAAGAAAGACAAAGCCAGCATCTTCTCTCCAAAACTTACCAGTCTTATAAAAAAGTTAGCTAATGAGAATTACCTAGAATAGCTCCAGGAAACAGAAACAATATATATATAAACACCAACAAAGAATTAAAAGCTAAATGGGACTGGGACCTGTCCCTAGTTCATGAGCCAGCTTTTTGGAACCTAGTGCCTATGATGAGACATTTTGTACAGGCTTGGTGCAGGGAGGAGGGACTTGGACCTGCCTCAACTGAATGTACCAGGCTCTGCTGACTGCCCATTGGAGACCTTGCCTTGGAGGAAGTGGGAATTGGGGTGGGTTGGGGGAGAAGGCTTGGAGGGTAGGAGGAGGGAGGGCAAGGGAATCTGAGGTTGATATGTAAAATGAATAGAAAAAAATCTCATAATTAAAAAAAAAAGAATCATCATGAGTTAAAAACTTTTAAAGAAGACAAAAAGATACAGCTCAATGAAATTAGGTCAACAGATTTAAAGAGAATAAGTGCCCAAGTGGTATTTGAGAAAACACAAACAAAGCTGATGGAAATGATGAAAACAACCCATGGATATATAAATCAACTAAATAAGGAGATCAAAACACTGAAGAGGACTCAAGCTGAAATGAAGATGGGTTAGAAAACCAATGAACTCAATCAGAAAACTCAAAGAAAAGCCTTAGAAGTAGAACAAACCAAGCAGAAGATAGCCTATCAAGACTCAGAGACAAGGTCCTGTTTCTAGACCCAACAAGGAAGCAGTATGAACAACTTAAAAATCTTAAACAATCTTCAAAATATAGGCATATGAGGCAGAAGAATGCTAAATAAATGGCATTGATCAGCTCTTCAGCAGGACCATTGAATTAAACTACCTGAAGTAAGAAATGACACACACACACACACACACACACACACACACACACACACACACACAGATACAAGAAGCTCACAGTACAATGAATAAACAATATCAGAGAAGAAAATCCCTGCAATCTATCACAGTCAAAACACTAAGTATACAAAAGAAAGAAGGCATATTGAACGCTGTGAGAAAATAAAAAGCAATTCTCAAAAACAAAAAGAAAAACTACATCAGAATAAAAGCTGATTTCTCTATTCCATTGGTCCACATGTTCGTTTTTTATGCCAATACTAAGCTGTTTTACTTTGGAAAAAAGTATGGTGACTTCTCAGAAAATCGGGAATCAATGTACCTTCAGACCTACTGATACCACTCTTGAGTGTATACCAAAGGCATGCTCAATCATACCATAAGGACACTTGCTCAACTATGTTCATAGCAGCATTATTTGTAATAGCCAGAACCTGGAAACAACTTAGATGTTCCTCAACTGAAGAACGGATAAAGAAAATGGTACATATGTACAATGGCATATTACTCAGCTGTAAAACAAAACAAAACAAAACAAAAAACAATGACATGAAATTTGCAGGAAATTTGATGGAACTAGAAATATCTGTCCTGAGTGAGTGAGGTAACCCAGACTCAGAAAGACAAACATGGTGTGTACTCATTCATTAGTGGATGCTAGATGTAAAAGAAAGGATAATCTGACTACAATCCACAGCTCCAGAGAAGCTAGCTAACAAGGAGGTCTCTAAGAGGAGTGCATGGATTGCCCTGGGAAGGGGAAATAGATGAGGTCTTTCCTGAGTCAACTTGGGGTGAGGAGGGATAATATAGGGGAGGGGAGAGTATAGAGGATGAGAACATGAGGGAATGGGATTGGATGGTCAAATTGGGGAAGGGATAGAGTGGGAGAGCAATGAAAGAAATATCTTGACAGAGGGAGACATTATGGGATTAGGGAGAAACCTGGTGCTAGGGAAATTCCCAGGAATCCACACATATGACCCCAGCGTAGACTACTGGCAGCAGTGGAGAGGATGCTTAAATTGGCATATCTTAGTAATCAGATTGGTGAATACCCTAACTGTCATCATAGAGGCTTCATCCAATAACTGATGGAAGCAGATGCAGAGATCCACAGCCAATCACCAAACCAAGCTCCAGGAGTCCCATCAAAGAGAGGGAAGAGGTCAAGATCATGATGGGGAAATCTACACAATTAAACCAAGTTCATGGAAACTCATATATTTTAGACTAACAGTGGTGGAGACTGAATGAGACCTGACTAGGCCCGTTGCTTACAGGTGACAGTTGTGTAGCTTAGTCTGTTTGAGGGGCCCCTGGCAGTGGGATCAGGATCTATCCCTGGTGCATGAGCTGGCTTTTTGGATCCCATAACCTATGGTGGGATGCCTTGCCCAGCCTTGCTGCAGGGAGGAAGAGCTTAGTCCTGCCTCAGTTGAATTTACCAGGCTGACTCCCCATGGGAGGTCTTACCCTTTTAGAAGATGGGGTGGGGGATGGGTCTGGGGAAAAGGCTGAGGGGGAGCAGAAGGAGTGATGACAGGGGGATCTGTGGTTAGTATGTAAAATGAATAAAAAATTTCTTAAATAAAAAAAATAAAATAAAATAAACTGATTTCTCGATGGATTCTTTGAAGCCAGAAGAACGTGGAGCAATGTACTCCAAGTCCTAAAACCCTGTGACATCCAGCATGGATTAATACACTCAGGAAAACTATCTGCCACAACAGAAGGAAAAAGAAACACTTTTTATAACATAAAAAATTAAATTATATTAAATAAGCCAAACCTGAAAAAAGTATAGGTTATAATATTTCAGACTAAAGAGAGGAATAAGTATAGCAGAGAAACTATTGAAAAAATATTCAACTGAAATTATTAAAACATAAAATGCACTGAGTACATAAACATCAACCCTGGATATTAATATGACTATGACCAAAATAAACACACATACTTCAATAATAACTTGAAACATCAATGGCCTCAATTCTCCAAGATACAGGTTGACTAAATGGATCAAGAAACAAAATCCATCTACCTGTTGTCTAAAAGAAACACATCTTAATAATAGACAGTACCTGTGGTGGTTTGAATGAAAATGCCCCCACAGGCTCACAGGGAGTGGCACTATTAGGAGGTGTAGCCTTGTTGGAGTACGTCTGGTGTTTTTGGAGGAAGTGTGTCACTGTAGAGATGGGCTTTGGGGTCTCAGATGCTCATGCTGGCTCAGCATGGCTCTCTCTACCTGCTGCCTGTCAATTCAGATGTAGAACCCTTAGCTACCTCTCCAATACCATGCTGGTCTGTGTGCCACTATGCTTCCCACCATGATGATGAAACTGTAAACTAACCCCAATTAAATATTTTCTTATAAGAGTAGCTATGGTCACAGTGTCTCTTCACAGCAATAGAAACTCTAAGACAGAAGTTCATACCAGGAATGGAGTATTGCTGTGATAAGCCTGACCACACTTTTGTTTTGAGAAATGTAGGCTTTGGGACTTTGGATTAGAAAAGGAATTGAAAGCTTTAGGTGAGGCTTAATGGGTCATACTAGTAGGAATATGAAAGACAGTGATGCTGAGGGTTATTTGCACTGTGGAGTCCTGGATCAAGCTATTTCAGAGGAGAATAATTTTAGTATGTGGCCTAGAGACTGTTCTTATGATAGGGTTGATGAAGAATACGGTTGCTCCCTGCCCTTGTCTGCCTAAGGCTAAACTGAAGATTTTTGGATTAATAGCCTTCGTGGAAGAGATTTCAAAACAACCAATCTGAACTGTGTCACGTGGTTATTAATTGCCATCCATATTCATATCTCTAATGAAAAAGAGCAAGTTGAGCAAGGAACAAAGCAGAAAGGAGTTGGAGATTTGAAGAGCATTTTGATGTCAGACATGGATATGCAGAGTTTGGAGTTTGTCCAGTTGGTTTTTGGTCTTGCTTTGGTCCAGTATTTCCTCACTATGATTCCTTTCCTCCATTTTTAAATGGTATTATATATCCTATGCCAATTATATGCTGGAAGTATGTGATTTGGCTTTTTTTTTTAAATTTTGATTTCATAGAGTTACAGTTAAGAGATTGCCATGAGTCTCAGAAGAGACTTGGGACTTTTAAACAGAGCTGAGACAATTATAGACTATGGGGACTTTTGAAGTTGGGTTGAATGTGTTTCTGCATTTTAATATGGGTACAAGCCAATGGGGAACAGATGGGATATGGTGGTTTGGATGAAAATGGTCCCCATAGTTTCATAATCAGCAGCACTATTAGGAGTTGTGTCCTTGTTGAGTATGTCTGGCATTGTTGAAGGAAGTGTGCCACTGGGCATGTGGATGTCTTTGATTTCCCAGATGCTCTAGTGAGGCCCAGTGTGGCTTTCTCTTCAGGATGCCTGCCAATACAGGTATAGAACTCTCAGCTAGCTCTCTAACACCATGTCCAAACATGTGCCACCATATTTTCTGCTATGATGGTAATGGACTAAACCACTGAACTGTAAGCCATCCCCAATTGTATATTTCCTTATAAGAGTTAGTATGTTCATGGTGTTTCTTCACAACAATAGAAAGGCTAAGACAGCACCTAAGAATAAAAGGATGGACAAAAATACTTTAATAAATTAGAACTAGGACAGAGGTAGGTGTTAATATCCTACTATCTGACAAAATAGACTTCAAACCAAAACTAATAAAGAAGATAAAGAATGACATTTCATTCTAATTAATGGAACAATCACCCAAGAAGCATTACCATCCTAAACATATACACCAAACTCTGATATACCCAATTTCATGAAAAAAATATACTACTAGATATAATGATGCAATTAGTTAATTGTGAGTGATTTTATTTCCTCAGTTTTTCCATTATGCTGGGCATGTGAGTAAAACAAAAACAAAAACAAAAACAGAGAAACATCAAAAATAATTGGCATCATACATCAAGTAGACTTACCAGATATTTACAGAATATTTCACCCTAACACTAAAGAGTACACCTTCTACTCAGCATTGCATGGGAACTTTTCTAAAGTAGACTTTATGTCATCATACAAAACGAATCTTACAAATTCAAAAGGAATGAAATCACCTCTTGTATCTTATCTGACAACAATGTAATAAAACAAAATTGAGAGCAAAAACAACTCTGGAAAATATACAAAATCAAGGAGAATTAAAAGCTCAAAACTGAATGATGAAGAAATTAAGAAATAAATAAAAACAAATTACAGGGCAGTGGTGGTGCACGCCTTTAATCCCAGCACTTGGGAGGCAGAGGCAGGCGAATCTCTGTGAGTTCGAGGCCAACCTGGTCTCCAAAACGAGTTCCAGGAGAGGCATAAAGCTACACAGAGAAACCCTGTCTCAAAAAAACCAACCAACAAACAAAAACAAACAAACAAAAAACAAATTACAGTAATTAAGAGTACATAGAAATAAAACAAAACCTCTGGGATACATAGAAAGCAGTTCCAAAAGGAAAATTAATAGCTCTAAGTACCAACATTAAAAAAAAAACCCAACCGGAAAGAGCACAAATAAATGACTTAATTAGAAAAAAAAATGGGAGAAAAAAGAATCAAGTCCAAACCCAGTTTATGATAAGAACTAACAAAAATCAGAGTAGACATCAATGAAATAGAAACAAACAAAAAAGATACAAAGAATTAATGGAACTAAGAGGTGTTCTTTGTGAAGATAAACAAGATGGGAAGAACTTTTGCTCAACTAACCAAAAGAACAAAAGAGGGGACACTAATGAACAGAATGAGAAATAAACACAGAAGCACTATCACATACACCATAAACTGAGAATTTTATAAAGAATATTTTAAAAACCTGTCCTCAGCTAAGCTCAAAACACTAAAAAAAAAAGAATGAATATTTACATTCAGCCAAACCATCAAAATTGAACCAAGAAGAAATAAGCAACTCAGAAAGATCCATAACAAATTAGAAGATTAAAGTAGCAATAAAAAACTTCCTATTTAAAAGAAGCCCAGGATCACATATATATATATATACAACAGAATTATCTTAGACATTCTAAGATCCTTATCTAAACTTTCTTAAACTTTAAAACATTGGAAGCAGATGGAGCACTTCCAAAATTCTTCTGTGAAATCAATATCACTCTAACACCAAAACCAGGTAAAGATGCCACAACAAAAAAGAGAACCGCAAACTATTATCACTTAGTAAAAGATTCAAAAATTCTCAATAAATCCTTGCAAAGAGAATGCAGATGTACATCACAAAGATAAGCCACCTAGAAACCTGTTGGGACCAGCCAAACTATTGAACAGTACCTGAACAGGGGAGTGAGGATTAAGAAAGACAGAGACAAGAGATAGAAGATAGAATTTCTTCCAGTGAATACTGCAGCAGCCCACAATTTATTTCTCATGGCCTTCTTATACCCAAACCAAGGGGAGGAAAAGACTTCCTTACCAAGTTTCAAGGAAAAAACAAGGATAAACATCTATTTAGTTCTCAAAACATCTAGTAACCACAACTTTGGAAAGTCATTCTATTAGTCAGCCTTAAGGAGCAAAACCAAGCTTGATCTCTCTGACCTTAAGTCAAGATGGAATCAATCCAAAAGCTGGAATCACTGGTAGCTCCCACAATTCCCTTCCTTTTTTTTTTTTCCTAAAGTTCCCCTGGACCTTCAGATGGCTGTGCCTGTCTTAGGTTGTCTTTTTTAACCATCCAGTCTTACCCATCTATGGCACATGAATTTCACCATTCATGCCCTGTCTTAGGTTGAAAAGTGGTAAAAAGGACTTACCTGTCTTTGACTAAGCCTCTGGAAAATTTCAAGGGAGGGTGAGGAGCTTAACTCCACGCAGCTCTGAACCAACTTTCCATCGAGTTCACAAGTAACTTGATAATCATAAGCAAGCAAATAAATCCTAGCAATATACATGCTTCTATGGCTGCAATACTTCCTAATAAAGGAGTAAGAGAGGACCAAGATGGAATGGCTGGGTGTAGTATATGTGCATAGACAGAGGAATGATATTAAACCCATGTCTATCACCTTCCACAAAAACTGAATCTGAAGGGATTAAAGACCTAAATATAAAACCTGAAATATTGAAATTTCTATAGAGAAAACAAAAGCAGTACTTTACATGATAACGTGTAAGAATGAACTTTCATAATACAACTCAGTTTGCTCCAGAATTCAGGCCAACAATTGACAAGTGGCACTACTTAAAACTAAAATGCTCATGCACAACTAAAGAAACAAGAACTGGTTTAAGAGGAAGTCCATAAAATAGGAGAGAATCTTTGCCAGCTATACATCAAGGAAGGGATAAATCAGAATATACAGTGAACTATAAATATATAATCAAAAAAAATTAAAAAGGGAGGAGGAAGTAGGACCTGAACAGAAAGTCTTCAAAAGAAGAAAAAAAATGGTTATGATATATCTCAAAAATATTCACCAACCCTAGTATTTAGGGAAATGTAAATAAGAACAACTTTGTGATTTCACCTTAGCACATTCAAAAGGGAAATAGTAAATAAAACAACCAACAGAGATACTGGAGTGTAGGGGAACAGGAAATCCTCATTTCTTAACATTAGAATTGTACACTGATATAGTGACTATGTAAATCAGTGTGGAGAATTCTCAAAAGGCCAAAAAAATTTTTTTCTTATGACACAGCTGTTTCACTTTTTGCCTTATTCTCAAAGGATTTGAAATCTTTTCATATCCTTGCTCAACCATATTCATTGCTGCTCTATGTACAATAGTTAGGGAAAGGAAACAACCAAATATTCTCTCAGCTGCTGAATGGTTAACAAATATTTGGTATATAAGCACTATGGAATAATGTTCAGCTGTAAGAAAAATGAAATCCTGAATTTTTCAGGTGAATGGGTCATTTTGAGTGAGGTAATTTAGATCCAGAAAGAACAACATAAATCACATATTCATTCTCATCAGACATTCCTAGATTCAAGTCTTCTCTTCTGAGTACACATCCTGGGATAATTACAGAAACCACAAATGTCAAAAAGGACACTGCCAAGGGAGCGGCAAGGGAAGCAGTGGAGACTGGAACAGCAATTTACATGTTATCCAAACAGGTAAAAAAGGGTGTGGTGGTATTGTTTTCCAAAATATTGTGTACCTTAATAAACTTATCTGGGGTCAGAGACAGAACAGCCACAATATTAAACAGAGGTTAGGCAGTAGTAGCACACGCCTTTAATCCTAGCATTCCAGAGACAGAAATCCCTCTGGATCTCTGTGAGTTCAAGGCCACATTGAAACAGCCAAGCATGGTGACACAGCCTTTAATCCCAGAAAGCCAGCCTTTAATCCCAGGGAGTGGTGGTAGAAAGCAGAAAGGAATATAAGGCGTGAGGACCAGAAACTAGAAGCATTTGGCCTGGAGAAGCATTTTGGCCTGGTTAGGCATTTGGCCTGGTTAAGCTTTCAGGCTTCTAGCAGCAGTTCAGCTGAGGCCCATCCTGGATGAGGACTCAGAGGCCTCCAGTCTGAGGAAACAAGACCAGCTGAGGAATTGGCCAGGTGAGGAAGCTGTGGCTTGTTCTGGCTCTCTGACCTTCCAGTGTTCACCCCAATACTCGGCTCAGGTTTGTTTTTATTAATAAGACTGTTTAAGATTCATGCAACAAAAGGGAGTGCTAATTAGGGAGAAGGGGAGGGGAGATGAATATGGAAAAAAGAGGGAAGAGGGCAAAATGCCAGTAAGGATTTCTGAAATAGACAGAATCATACTGTTACCTATTTACTTTTTTAAAAAAATGTAAGTCTTGATCACACACACACACACACACACACACACACACACACACAGAGAGAGAGAGAGAGAGAGAGAGAGAGAGAGAGAGAGAGAGAGAGAGAGAGAGAGAATTTTCTGATTTGGACTAAAATTTGCCCTACAAAAGCCAACGACAACCTTAAAAAATTACCAAGAAAACAAAATACATTGGGAATGAGAAGCCTTACTTTGAATTGTTGGTCACAGTTGTCCAAGGGACTCCATAAAATAGAGACTACTGTTATTGTCCCCTTGGTTGTCCCCACATGCTGGAATGTAAACACCTGTTCCAGAAGATGCGATAGGCATCACAAATGGGGCCCTGAGGAATGGTGGTTGGTGTGATTAAGGACTGGAGGGATCACATGGGTGGTTGGAAAGGAGAAAATACTGGGAGAAACGACCAGAATTGGGGGGAATTTCAGGGTGAGATGGAAAGCTAGTGTAATGGAAACTTCACGGAATCTATGAGAATAACTCTAGTAAAGACTACTGGTAATGGGGAACACATAGCCTAAATTGGCCATCTTGTGTAACCAGGCAAGGCCTCAAGTGGAGGGACTGGGACACCAGCCTAGCCACCAAATCCTTTGAACTACTGTTTAGCCTGCCTTCAGAGTTTTTTGGAGTAGAGCCTAGCAAAATCATTATCAAAGATATCAGAGAGACTTAATTCATCCAACAGCTGATGGGAGTAGATGGATTTCCACAGCCAAACACTTGGCAAAGCTAGGCGAGTCTTGTGGAGCAGGGAGAGGAAGGATCTGAGGAACCAGAGGGGACAGGGTCACCACAAGAACACGGCCAACAGAATCAACTGACTGGGACTCATGGGGGTTCACAGAGATCAGAGAGCCTGTATGGGTCTGACCTAGGTCATCTCTATATATGTTATGACTAAATAGCTTGCTGTTCTTGTGGGAGCCTTGACTGGCTGACTATTTTGCCTGCTTGTGCTATCCTTTTCCTCCATCTGGGTCACCTCAACCAGTCTTGATGTGATGCTATATGCCTGGTATTTTTGTAACTTGTTATTCCATGTTTGGTTGAAGTTCCTGTGAGTCCTGCTCTTTTCTGAGGGGAGACAGAGGAGGAGGGGTGGATGGGGGCAGGGAGTTGCATGTGTGCAGTAAGAGGAAACTGCAGTTGGGATGTAATATATGTGAGAAGAATAAAAAAAAAAGAAAAGAAAGAAAGACAGTGCTCAAAAATGTAAAATTACAATAAAATGCATTAAACTTTTATTCATGTTTTTGAAAATAAATATTTGGATAGTTGTTTATATTCATGAATGACAAGGGCTAAGGCATCAGGTTCATATGATAAGACTATGTTTAACTTCATTAAAATCTGTTAAATATAATCATCATTTCTCATTTGTATCAAAAAGATATGAGCAACAACCCTATAAACTCTTCACAGAAATATCTTTGGTCTGATACATTTGTATTACTTTGTATATTTAAAACATAATTAAGAGTAATGGAGTAGTATTGTGAGGGTATGGCTGAATTCTGAGTCTGTTAATAAAAATAATACCTTGCATAAATTTTGTTCTTATTATTAAATATGTACCATTTTTAGTTGGGGTTTTTTGGAAGAATTGCTGTGGATAATCCTTCTGTGAATATGTATTATTTTCATTGGTTAATAAAAAGTTGACAGGCCAGTAGCCAGACAGGAAGTATAGGCAGGACAGCCAGACACAAAGGACTCTGGGAGGAGGAAGGAAGGAGTCAGAAGATGCCAGCCAAATGCTTGAGGGAGCAGGGAGTGTAGAAAAGGAGGTAAAAAGCATGAGCCACAAAAATAAATATTGGGTTAATTTAAACATAAGAGTTAGCTATTAATAAGCCTGAGCTATTGGCAGAGCATTTGTAATTAATATAAGTCTCAGTGTGTTTATTTGAGAGCTGCTGTGGGACAGGAAAACTCCACCTACAAAGAATATCAAGATAATGTACCAAGATAATATATCATGGAATGATTTGAGAGCAAATCCTTTCTTTTTAAAGATGTTTATATTATTTTTAGACTATTAAAGTTATTTAGAATAATGAAGTTTGAGTTCTTCATTAATTGTGGGAAAAAGCAGTTATTTTTTGTTTTTCTGTAAATCCTGATATATATATATATATATATGAATTCACTCATTTCACAGAGGGTGTCAACACATGGATTACAGAATTTCATAATATTATATTTTATAGGAGACACAAGTCTCCATATTCAGCATTATTACTTGTACTTGGTACTTCTATGCTTTTTAATGTTCATGCTGACTATTTGATCACTCTTATTTATTTTATCACAGTGGTAAGAATTTATTTGTTAATTTTTGGGTAGTTTATCTACCATTAACATTACTGTATTATTTTCTCTTTACCTTTATTTTCCTACTTGCTTATGGCTTTATTTGCCTTTAAATTTTTTATAAGTCAAGAATGATTAATCATTTTTAGATCTTAATTTGATTTATTTGACAATATATGACTTCAATCACACTCCTAACATCCCACTTTTCTCATATCTCTCTCATTCCTCCAAACAATTTTACCCACTTTCTTGCCTTTTTGTTTTGTTTTTATGGCATGCTACATGGGCATGCAATGAACAAGAAGGTATCCATTGGAGCATGGAGGACAAACCAGTGTCTAAAATACTGAAGACAGTTACTGGCTTTCACCCAGGAGCCCTCAACAACCAGGGGAGTTAATTACCCTATGAGGTCCTTCAATCTTGTTCTAGCCCAGAACCGACAAAGTGTACCTGCTAAGAGTTCATTATTGCAAAGGCCAGCCATGTCATGCTCTCAAGAAAGTGTTTTATAATGCTCCTTCCCACCAGCCATTTCTTATATCTTTTTTCTTCCTTATTTCTTTTCTTTCTTTTGTCTTTTCTTTCTCTCTCTCTCTTTCTCTCTCTTTCTTTCTTTCTTTCTTTCTTTCTTTCTTTCTTTCTTTCTTTCTTTCTTTCTTTCTTTCAGTGCTCTGTCTACATGTACATCTGCATGCCAAAAGAAGGTGTTAGACTCCATTATAGATGGCTATGAACCACCATGTGCTTGCTGGGAATTGAACTCAGGACCTCTGGAAGAGAAACCAGTGCTCTTAACCACTGGGTCATCTCACCAGCCCTCTCTTACATTCTTTCTATTTTAGCTTTTTAGTGGATGTTGGAAAAATATTTTGCTACTGAAAAGGGAATGTTTGAAGCTTCTAATATTATATTGATATTCAAATATTTCTAATACAAATTTCAGATGTGTTTTCTTCTATTGTCTTAGCCTAAACTTAATATTTGGTGCATATTACAAAATTAAATCTATGTTATTATGTATTAACTCATTTCATTTCTGCTTGCATTCATTTGTTTAGTCCCAGTTTCCCTCATATGAATATAGTCCTATTTTTTATTTGAATATAACTTGTGTCATATATGTTTTGTATCATTTTACAGTGTATAACTGCAAATGTACCTTAAAAGTGAGCTTCTATTAAATACTTACCTATCTATTGATTATGTTAACTGATAAAAGCTGGAAAATTCTCCTTTTCTTTAGGTTGGAAAAATGAAACATTTACATTTAGTGTAATTATCTTTACAGAGACAAATGAAGACATAAACACATAAGAAGAATGTAACATGGCAGATTCCAGGCAGGAAAAGATTCAGATTCATACAAGAGACAGAGAAAGGATGTAAAGCATAGGAAGAACTTAGAGAATTCAAATCTGGGCTAGCTCTTGAGTAAATGGAACCAAGAGAAGAAGTGTTTTGATTCCTTCCCTTAATGTAACACCAACTCATTATTGGGGACTCAGAGTTTATTATTAATGCATTCAATCCAACCACACTGTTGATGATAAATTCTCTCAGCTATATTTTTAGGAGAAGGTATTTATGTCACCGTCAGTTTTAAATAACATAAATAAATTTTAAGTCACAAAATGAAGGGTTACTTTTTATTTCATTTTTAATTTAAATATATTTATTCATTTTTTGATAAAAATCCTAATATCTAAATTTGTGTTGGCTTACATAGAATGCTGATTCAGGAGAGTTATCCCCATTAACACATATCACTGAATTCTAGTCCCCATCCCTTGAAAGCCTACTCCCATGACTTTTTACTCATATTCTGACAACAAAGTGTATTCCAAATTAAACATACCTATTTGAGAATTCAAAGCATCTGCAAAATTCAAAAATATCTGCATATGAGAATAAACATTCAATATTTTTTTCTGTTATATGGTGTTATATGGTGTAATCATACAACAATGTCACTAACCATTTATCAGCTGATGAAAATCTAGATTGGTTCCATACCCTACCTTTGTGAACAGAATAACAATGAACATAGGTAAGCTATGCTCATTGAAATATACATTTCATATGAGAAAAAATATGAGAAAAAATACATTTCTCTTGTATTTTTAGCTGTGAACCTAGCCTTTAATGGCTGATCCATCTTTACAGCCTATGAGCCATCTCTCCAACCCAATACTTCTCTATTAGAATACACAGTGCTTTGGGTATATGTCCAAGAGTGGTATAGAAATTGACAGTAAACCCTATTGCTGAGAACACAACATATTTCAGTAATAGAACATGTAGAAACCAAGTCAATAATTATCTAGAAACTTCATTGCTATACTTAGTTTTCATGGTGCTAGAAGTTATATGTACATATTGCCCAGCTGTAAACTCTGAGAGCACACCAGACAAAACATGCTTAGTACAATAGTGGTACTGATATCATGGAGTTATTCAAGCAAATTTTATTAGATTTAAGTTCCATTCTACATGATGAATCTTATGCTTGGTACTATTATCAAACCAAATACTTGGGGATCAACAGATCATAGCTCATAGGGGAAAATTTATTACTATGTTTGTGCTCAATACCTATAGTATTGAACTAACTCCTAACTTATTACTCTACTGATCTGTCTCTTTCAACCCTCATAAGAGAAGTTCTATTTGCAGTAGATGATGATTAACTCAAACATCTGCAACTGATCAAATTGCAGGGATTAAAAGGCTCTAGAATTCTCAGCCATAAATGTGATATCTAAGTTATCATTTTTAGGAAAGGAGGAGGAAAGAGTATTAGAGCCATAGATAGTACATGACTATAAGTAAGCAGTATCTTTTGGGCACAAAAGGTCAACTGCATGTATCAACTCAGAGTGGGTGTCACAGCATGCCCCAGATTTGTGCGTGCTCAAGCCAGTCCAAATCTCAGCATGGAGGGGCACTTTGATGCAATGTCTCAACCTTATATGAAGAACTGTTGACAAAGGATACTTCCTGAGTGAAGGAGAGTTCCTTTTCTTTAAAAGTATGTCTCCTGGTAAATGGACCACATTCCAGTGGAAGTAACCACACCCAAAAATATGTGTGCAGCACACTCACTGGATCTGATGAGTTAAAAAGTAAGTCACATGAGTAGGGAATAGGATATAGACATGAAATGAGCAGGGGAGGGAGGATGAATGCAATCAAAATCATTGAATGAAATTCTCAATGAAAAATAAACTAAAAAATATAAAATGATTAATTAAAAATAAACTTACAGAAATTATGCAATGACAGATTGTAACTAAATTCTGAAAATCATTGCAATTACAAAAATCCTAAAAAAATAAAATACTATATGAATTAAAAAGCAAACTGCAAACAGTGAAGGGATCCTCAGAGGAAGTTGAGCCCAACTCCAACAAATACACCGACATCACAGCTTCTGCATGTAGGACTCAGGGAACACTGTGGAAAGGGGGCAGAAAGATTGTAGGAACCAGAATGCCAACAAGTTTGCGTAAAACAGTCTCTTCTAGAAATGTTGCCATAAGCAAGAGCAGAATAATGACAATGTTTATAGTGGTATTTTATTTGTGCTGAATGTGATTTTATTTGTATGTTAATAAATAAAGTTTCCTAGGGGTCAGAGCTATTAGCAAGCCATAGGGAAAGCCAGGGCGGTGATGGTGCACACCTTTAACCCCAGCACTTGGTAAGCAGAACTAGGTAGATCTCTGTGTGTTCAAGGATACAGCCAGCATTGGAGACACACGCCTTTAATCTCAATACCAACCATAGAAGACCTGGAGTGACCTACAGACAGACAGTGATGAGACAGTCATGTGGTTGGGTTTACAACCAATGAGAAGGAAGAACAAGAACTCTTTATAAGGCAAACACACAGGAAGTAGCTCCCTTTTCGGAGAGGTCTCTTGGTGGAAGAGGCTGGCTGGCGGCAGGCGGTGAGGCTCTTAGCTCTGACCTCTTGGGCTTTCATCTTTACATTGGCTCTGTGTTTCTTATTTAATAAGACAGTTGGTTACATCTACAAATGTCAATGTCAATGTTAATGTATATGGGGGAAATTTCACAGGGTTCCACTCCAGACGTAGAACTACAGGTGATTAATGACTGCTAGGAAAAGGAAAACTAGCCTCTCCCATTAGGCCCCGTTTTAGTTGTTCAGTGCAGAGTGGTCAGCGTTGAAGCCATATACAAAATGCAACAACTAAGACAGACTCATCAGGCTACATTTACACACTTTGTGCATATTCACATGCACACACATACATACACATCAGTCATAATCAGAGAAAAAGAGGCTATCAACCTGAGAGTGGAAGGTCATGGGAAGGGTTGGAGGGAGGAAAGTAGGAGAGAACATGATCCAATTCCATTAAAAACACATTTTAAATCATTATAAAGAAAAACAATATTAAATGCTGAGAGGACAGAAACAAAGAGGATGAATGTTGTTATTTTTTTTTCATGAAGTGAGTATGTTAGAGTACCATACAAGAATTAGAGAGAAATAGGAAGCTATTATACTTTAAGGCACCTAAAATGAATAATATCTTGTAGCAACTATTGCTGTAAAATAAGATTGTATATGACTGATAACAGAAAAATCAAATATCTGCAAAATGGGCCTGCCAAGGGTATGGCAGTATAAAAATTTCAGTGACTGTAAACTAGACTCTGAGGAAAGAAAGCAGCATATGAACTGTGATGATTTGAATAGGTATGGCCCACATAGACTCATGGATTTGAACACTTGACTCATAGGGAATGGCACTACTAAGAGGCATGTGTGACCTTGTTGGAGGAGCTGTGTCACTGTGGGGGAGGGCTTGGAGGTTATATGTACTCAAGCGATGCCCAGTGACACGGACACCTTCTGCTACGTGCAGGTCAAGATATGTAACTCTCAGCTCCTTCTCAAGCACTGTGTCTGCCTGCACCCTACCATGTCCCACCATGATGATAATAGACTAAACCTTTGAAACTCTAAGCTAGCCCCAATTAAATATTTCCTTTGTAAGAGTTGTCATGGTTGTGGTGTCTCTTCATAGCAATAGAAAGCTTAACTAAAACACAAACTAGACCAAGCTATCAGAGCCCTCAATATCTGTATGTCCACCAGTCACAACAGAACAACTTCATGAATCACAAGGTTTAAGAAGTAGTCAACATGGACTGCTACTCACATCACCAGGGAGGCTACCTGGAAAACAGGACCCCAAGAAAGACATGGGGATTGCCCAATGACAGAGAAATGGATGAGATCTTCATGAACAGCCTGGACATAAGTGGGGGAAATGAAGGGTGAGGGTCGAGGGAAAGAGAGCTTGGGGGAGTGGGAGACCCCAGCTGGATCAAGAAAAGAGAGGGAGAACAAGGAATAGGAGACAAAGGTAAATGAAGACCACATGAGAATAGGAAGAAGCAAAGTGCTAGAGAGGCCCACAGAAATCCACAAAGATACCCCCACAATAGACTGCTGGCAATGGTCGAGAGACAGCCCGAAATGACCCACTCTGCTGATGGGAGGGCCAAACACCTTAATTGTCGTGCTAGAAACCCAACCGATGACTGAGGGATCTGGAAGCAGAGATCCACGGCTAGGCCCCAGGTGGAGCTCCGGGAGTCCAGTTAGCGAGAAAGAGGAGGGTCTATATGATCGAGAATTGTTGAGACCAAGGTTGGATAAAGCACAGGGACAAATAGCCAAATGAATGGAAACACATGAACTGTGAACCAATGGCTGAGGGGCCCCCAACTGGATCAGGCCCTCTGAATGGGTGAGACAGTTGATTGGCTTGATCTGTTTGGGAGGCATCCAGGCAGTGGGACTGGGTCCTGTGCTCATTGCATGAGCTGGCTGTTTGAAAACTGGGGCTTATGCAGGGTCGCTTGTCTTGGCCTGGGAGGAGGGGACTGGCCCTGCCTGGACTGAGTCTACCAGGTTGATCTCAGTCCTGGAGGAGGCTTTGCCCTGGAGGAGGTGGGAATGAGGAGTGGGCTGGAGGAAAAGGGAGGGAGGCGGGAGGGGGGAGAACAAGGGAATCCGTGGCTGATATGTAGAAATGAATGGTATTGTAAAATAAAATAAAATTAAAAAAAAAAGAAGTAGTCAACAATTATGCTACTGGTAAATTACTCCTAAAATTGGGATTCCTTCTAATTTACTTGGCAAACCTTAGAGGAAAAATACAGAAAAAAAATGTACCTTTTTAACAGTAAAGTCCAAAAACATATATAGGAGTTTAAAAAAATAGCAAACAATAACACAAAAGATGAAATTCACAATGTTAAATATTACATTAGAATTAGCAGAGGAATAGTAGAGCAAAGGAACATGAATACTGAATCAGATAAATTTTAATGCATGTGAAAAGAAGTATAAATGGCAAAGATGAAGGAAGATCTCAGAATATGACATTAAAACATTTATGAGGTATTGAACAAGTATAATAAAGGATTAAATAGAGAGTTTAGACTTGAAAAAAATGTAGCTGAAAAAAGCATGCCACTATATTAATATTTTATCCGAAAGTGGATATAGATGAACTAACTTGACAACAAAGCTAGAGATATTATTCACAGTAAAGCATAAAAATATTTGTAAAAAATAGACTATATTGGTACCATGGGAGGAAAATAGACCGTATCGGTACCATGGGAAGAAATATGCAGAAATTCTATATTAGTTCATTACACTTCTAGAAGAAAGGTGGAGAAGGTATAAAAAACTTAAGACTTAATAGATAATTTTATGTATGATGTAAAGTGTAATTCTCAGGCCAAAGAAATCATTCAACCTCTCACTAACTCAAGCTTGACTTCTCCATAGTCTCTGGCTCATGGATGCCATGTCTTCTGCAATTCAGTCTTATTGCCAAATTCTAAATAGTAATGTACATCATTGACAATAGTGTGTAATAATTAGGGATCTATGGGAACTTTATGACCAACAACTTCAAAGGAGAGAAGCCCGTTGATACAGGGCTTATTGTTCATTGGTATGTGGTGTCTAGTAGGAACAATGTTATCCTTTCCTAGGATAATTCTATTTAAATATTTTTATATGTTTGTATGTATATGTTTCAGGAAGATTCTATAGTATTAGGTTTTCATATGAATTTTTGAAGTTTTTGTAGTGTTGTTTTTGAAGTTGCTTTAGTATTTCCTCTATTACCTTGCCTTCCCATCCATAACCATTCCTATTCAATTATTTCTATTTACCTTGCTATATTTCCTCCTTTGTGCTTCTTGTTAAATATTTGATTCTATGTATTATAAATATAAACCTCAATTTATTATTAATTTTGAATTTTCAGCAGTATTTTGGATAATTTAAGATAGTTTTTACACAAATTATATATAAAATGTCAAGATAGGTATATACATTAATGAAAGTATTATTACAGATACAGAAAATACATTGGACTGTATTTTTCTAAGACCTTATATTATTTACTTCTCAATGCATACATTTAATATGAATAATAAATTTTAAAATACATGTAGTAAATGTACTACTAAAAAATCAGCAAGTTAATACAACCACATCTCACCAATTTAGACTCCTGATTTGTTGATAAAAGCCAACAGTCTATTGTCTTGATAAATTTCTACAGTGTCATAATTATATTCCTTATATTATACATTATATATCTAGACTTATTTATCAGGTAAGCCTATAAATTATTAACTTTTGACCTACACTCTCCATTACTTTGATGAGAATACTAGAGAACCAATATTTCTCCTAAGTATATGTGAATTTTATATGTTAGCATTGTTTATACCAGTGAATGCATGGCTTCTTTTGCCTAATTGTCCCACTGAAACCCATTAAGAAATAGGTTCAGTTGAATTCTTGAATTTATTGCTATATACTCTGTTTTTCTCTTTTGAGAATTCTGTTTAGATCTGTTCCCCATTTTTAATTGGGTTATTTGTTTCCATGATGCCCACATTTTTTGGTGTTCTTTATATATTTTGGGTATTAGCCCTCTACTTGTTATGTAATTTATATAAAAAAAAATTTCCATTCTGTAGGCTCCCACTTTGTGTAATGATTGTGTTGTTTGAAGTGCAGAAGCTTTTCATTTCATGAGGTCCCATTTATTAATTATTGTTCTTAGTCCCTGTGTTTAAAGTGTTCTGTTCAGAAAGTCGTTTCCTGTACCAACGAGTTTAAGACTTTTCTGCACTTTCTTTTCTATCAGGTTCAGTGTATCTGGTTTTATATTAAGGTCTTTGACTCTATTCAGAGTTGATATCTGTGCAGAGTGAGAAGTATAGATCTATTTGGATTCCTCTGCATGCAGACATCCAGTTAGACTGGAACCATTTGTTGAATATGTGTCTTTTTCCCAATATTTGTTTATGACTTCTTTTTCAAAATTTGTATGCCATAGGTCAGTGGGCTTATTTATCAACATTTCTCTTTGGGGGATAATACCATGGTCCTTTTTATTACTGTAGCTCGGCAGAAGAGCAATTTGAGATCAGGATGCAGGATGGAACCTCCTGTAGTTCATTTATTATTCAGGAATCTTTTAATTGTCCTGATTTTTTGTTGTTGTTTTGGTTTGTTTTGCCTGATGTTATTTGTTTTTGTCTTTTGTTTCCAAATGAAACTGAAAATTGTCTTTTCAAGATCTGTGAATAATTGTAATTTTGAAAGGGGAATTTATTGAGTCTTTAAAATGAATTTAGTTGCCTGGCCATTTTTACTGTATTAATCCTACGGATCCATGATCATGGGAGACCTTTCCATCTTCTGAAAGCTTCTTCAATTACTTTATTCAATGTCTTAAATATTTTATCATACAAATCATTCACTGGTTTGGTTAGAGTATCCCTTAGATATTTGTATTATTTGAGGCTATTGTGAAAGGTGTTCTTTCCCTGAGTTTTTTCTCAGTCCATTTGTCATTTGTATATAGGAGGGCTAATGATTAATGTACGTTAATTTTGCTCCAAGTTTTCATCAGCTGTAGGTGTTTCCAGTAGAGTTTTTAAGGTCACTTATGAATTCTATCATATAATTTTCATAAAGATACTTTAATCCATTTCTTCCCCATGTTGCTTTTGTCATGGTATTTTATCACAGCAATGGTATAGTTTTTAATTCCATTATGTATTTAAACTTACAAATGATTTTTAAACTTTTATTTATTAGTAATTAGCATTCTTCACTTATAGTTGAGTAAGTCTTTAGCACTTTTTTTTAAAGCTTATCTAACTGCAACGAACTCCTTCAGGCTTGATTAGGAAAGTATTTTACTTTATTTCTGTAGGACAATATTCTGGATGTACTTTTCTAGGTAGAATGATTTCCCTAACTGTTGGGGTATCTAGCCTTGTCTTCTGGCCCACACAGTTTCTTCTGTAAAAGCTACTGATTTTCTTACTTATAGCTTCTTGAATGGAATGATTCACTGGCCAGCCTCACAGTTCCTTCTTACATTTAAGAATTTAATTATAATATGTTTTACTGAATATCGTTGGGTTCTGATGATCATATTAGCTTTATAGGTCTGGTTTTACACCTTACAATCTGGTTTTGGAGTACTTAAGGTAATACTTTTAAAAATATATATTTTTTATATTCTTTCTCAGCTTTTCCTGATTGGAGAGTTTCCCTAATACATGAACCAATTTGAAGAACGATACCTTGAGACCAAATAAGTACTATACACTTTTTTTGACTGTTCTAACTTTTTTTCCCTTCTCACTAAATGACTGGACAGGGTTAGGGGGTTTTCTGTTTTAAAGTCTATATACAAATTACTTCTTAGTCTGATTGGAACTGTTATGTGTATTACAATATTCATTTCTTGTATTCTTACCTACAAAGCCTCTGTTTTTAAAATGCAGTCCACTACTGAATTTATACAGTATTTATCCAGTGTTTATTAGGTACTTGTTTTTTTTTTTTTTAAATCTCATTGAATCATTTACACCTGTTCTTTTGTAGGCAGCTAAAGTTTACAAATTAGTTTTCTTTCATCCCTTTTCTGGTGATTTTTAGGTTTATATGACCAGGTGGTGAATCACTGAAGAGCTGTTTACCCCTGGTGGCATCATGTTTTCCTTATTTTTTCATCTGTCTGTGGAATTGCTTTGCTGCCTATGCATTTGGAAGACAAGTCAGTCACCTCTTTACGGATTGTACTTTGTAGGTTCAAGAAGCTGGTTGAGTATGGGCTTGTGCTCCAGACCTGCAGCATTTTACTTCTGAGCATCTTCGTCATCTGAGCTCAATGTTGATGATCATTATGACCTAGAAATTTCTATTAAAGGGGCTTAGAGTTAGATTCGTGGCATTAGATCTGTTGCAATCATTATGGTTGAGACCTGTGGAGATTTTCCTATTTTCTTTCCAGCAGAAGAAATCAACCTAGAAGAATCTCTGTTGGCAGAGACTTTTGTGACTCACAGCCAGCCACTGGTTGTGCCAGTTTCCAATCAGAACAACTGCAAAGCCAGAGCCTCAGGCGTGTGGGATCATATACCATCTGTGACACCTTGGTCACAGAGTGTGATTGGGTTTTCTAAGACACAGATGTACACAGATTTCCCACAGATTGAGGCCTGTAGCTTTGCAATACTCTCTAAAGGCTTTTATATAGAAGCATGGCATATAGCTTTGTCTTGGATTTAGGGGAAAAAAACATAGCAGTGTTACTGTACAGTGACAGAGTAATACTCACAAGTTTGAGTTCTGAGGAGTGTAGTCTACCTGGGATTCAGCCCATTTTAGTAGAAGAATATTAGTGATACTGGCCAAAGGGAAGGGCCTTCCAGTAGAGGAACTCAGGGTAGAGCGAACAAAAGCAGTAGCAGTGAATGACCAAGGATAATAGAGTCCAATAGTGATTCAGGCTAAAGAATTTGCTTATTTCTGTGGTAATTTGTCCACAAAAAGAAGAATGATGCAGTAGCATCTGTGTTCATAGGATTTGTGACAATACACAGTGCTGACTACAAACCCTGGGATGATGGGATACTGTACTTGCTGAGTGGGCTTTTTGCCATATAAAATAACTGAAGAAAAAACCCTGGGCTTGGCTAAGAATTCTGTAGTTCAGTTGTTTTAAAACAGAGCACAGCCAAGCAGCAATTCTGTTCCCTTAGCATAAAAGATGTTTCTCACCTCAGTCTCGGAAGAGTGTTGTGATACAGATGACATGTATATATGGGAAGAACAGAATACTTCTTCAGCACAGGCATGTGCAGTAGGGTTTTGTCTAAACACAATTCTGTCTTTGAAAAGGGTGAGGGGCCATCACAGTGCAGACATTGCCAGGAAGAAGTGGCTTACAATAATTACTATGTCCTTTAGGAGTTGGGTGATACTGTATTAACCCCAATCAGTAATGAATTAATGCTCCTCAGAGTCCGTGGATGACAATGTACCACAGTGTTGCTGAAGCTCTATTTCCT